>JAJIBD010009448.1:0-94521 GCA_021461705.1 Cryptotis parvus | reverse complement strand
TAATGCCAGCCTAGAACTGAGCATTGAATATAGGAGAAAAGATATACATGATAATCTCTAAATGTATGTATTGCAATCCAAATGTGTAGAGAGAAGAGAGAAAGAAAGAGAGAGAGAGAAGAGATAAAGAACTTGCCATAGAGGCAGGCTGGGGGAGGGGGAGGGAAGTGGGGACATTGGTGGTGGGAGATGGGCACTGGTGGAGGGATGGGTGCTGGAACATTGTATGACTAAAACCCAAACATGAACATCTTTGTAATTGTATATCACATGGTGGTGTAATAAAATATTTAAAAAAATAAAAAAAATAAAACCACAGCCTACCCTACAGGGAGGTCAATATCTGGATGGTCTTTGGAACTCTGCCAAATATAGGCAATGACCCTAGTATTCTCTCTTAAACCAGTCCTGTCTTATTCTGTAGCCATGCAATGCAAACTAGTTTGGTGAGAAGTGAGATATTAGCAACTGATTGTCTCAGCAAATGGGTTTAGATTTTTTTTGACATTGCATCACAAAGATTCAATTATTTAAATGTCTAAGGAAAATCAGGTTAGAATAATTGGTCATGGGGGGGGCTACAGCAGCTGTAGAGAGCAAGTAGGGCCTTTGTCTTGCACACGGCCAAACCAGTTCAATCCAGACATCCCATAGGAGTGACCCCTGAGCACTACCAGGTATGACCCAAAAAGCCAAAAAAAAAAAGGGGGGCCCCAGGTGTGATAGCACAGCAGGTAGGGAATTTACCTTGCACGCAGCCGACCAGGGTTCCATCCCTGGCATCCCATATGGTCCCCTGAGCACAGTCAGGAGTAATTCCTGGGTAAAGAGGCAGGAGTAACCCCTGAGCATTGCCGGGTGTGACCCAAAAAAGAAAAAAAAAACAAAAGGAAGGGAAGGAAGGAAGGAAGGAAGGAAGGAAGGAAGGAAGGAAGGAAGGAAGGAAGGAAGGAAGGAAGGGAAGGAAGGAAGGAAAGGAAGGAAGGAAGGAAGGAAGGAAGGAAGGAAGGAAGGAAGGAAGGAAGGAAGGAAGGAAGGAAGGAAGGAAGGAAGGAAGGAAGGAAAGAAAGAAAGAAAGAAAGAAAAAAAAAGAAAGAAAGAAAGAAAGAAAGAAAAGAAAGAAAGAAAGAAAGAACATAAATGAAATATAAAACATTGGTCCTGTGGGGGGCCCAGAGCAATAGCACAGTGGGTAGGGAATTTGTCTTGCACTGTGGCCAACCCGCATTCAATCCTCGGCATCCCATATGGTCACCCCACCAGCAGGGAGTAATTCCTGAGGGGCAGAGCCAGGAGTAACACCTGAGCATTGCCGGGTGTAACCCAAAAAGCAAGAGAACAAAAAGAAAGGGAGTAATTCCTGAGCAAAAGAACCAGGAGTAAGCCCTGAGCATTACCAGAGTGATCCCACGAGCAAATAAATATAGTATTTACTTTAAAAAATAAAATGTGGTCCTTTGCTCACAATTTGGGAGCAAGGTAAAGTCCTCTAATATTATGACCTTCCAATACTGTACTAAGAAATCATTCCCACAAACTAACAAAAAGAAAATAAAAATGTAATTGTGTAGCATTATCAAAACTGGGAAGTGAAGCCAGATTTCCAGTATACTGCAAAAGTTACAAAAGGTATCAGAAGAAAAATTAGAAATAATATAGAAATGATTAATTTTGAAAAGGTCACCCTTACTAGGAACGATAATGTAAAAATTGAGGCATCTTTAGCTAATTAAGACAAAAAACTACGAGGAAGCATCACTCAGTTTTTTTAAAGGTAGTAGAACCAGGCTATCAAATACGCCATCAGCAGAAGAGTAAACAGATGAAAACCTTTCTGATGGTTGGAGGATAGTACAGGAGTTAAGGCTCTTTCCTTGCATGTGGCTAACCCTGGTTTAAGCACAAAGCAGGGTGTAGCCCCCAATTACTTCCTATCCACTTGTCTTCCCGTTGTACATCAATTTGCTCAAGCGGGTGCCAGTAATTACTTCATAGTATAAACCAAATTGGCTCTTCCTCAAAAAGCCTTTTCTGAAAAAAATTTTCCATGAATGACAAAGTGTAAAATAAATAAATATTTATTTATATTATTTATAAAATATATATTATAGGAAATATATATGTACACACACACACACACACACACACATCCCCTGAAATTTCTTTTCTTTTTTGCAAGGCCAGGGATAAAATCCAGGACCACACATATACTAAGCAAGTATTCTGCTGAGTTACATTCTCAGTCCTGACATCTCTCATTTTGGAGTTTTTCTTAAGGAAATAATCATAGAGAAAAATTGTTTGCAGGACTAAGAGCCTAAGAGCCTCTGCATCTGCCCTGGATTGCCTCCTGCAGGTCACTTTATAGATAGGGGGGGTAGTTTAAATGTGGCAGTTTATCTGACCATGTATTCTGTACTGGCTGGTATAAATACTCTCATGCTACCACAATCATCGTGGGACTAGCTAGATCTTGCCAGCATATTGCCTGGCCACATTGGATCTCTAAGTAATTAGACCAGAGAGAAATGCTGTTGGCCTCCAAGCAAGCAAGCATGGCTCCATGATAACTCAAAGGCAACTAAAATATAAAAGTACCATGAAGTAGACGAGACTCTTGTGAAGGCTTGGAGAAATTTTTTTTTCAGTAGAGAAAATGCATTTTTTTATTATACCACCGTGATATACAATTACAACGTTGTTCATGTTTAGAGGTTTCGGTCATATAGTGTTCCTAGCACCCCGCCCTCCACCAGTGCCTATTTCTCTCCACCATTGTCCCCAATTCCCTCTCCCTCCCATAGCCTGCCTAAATGACAGGTTTCTTTATCTCTTTTCTCTCTCCCTCTCTCTCTTTTCCTTCTCTTACACCTTGTGGGTTGCACTGCATACACTTAGAGGCCATCATGTGCATTTTTTTCCCTGTATTTAATGCTCAGTTCTAGGTTGGTATTAACCCTTTTGACATTTATTCACAAATGTTCCCTTCTCTGTCTTATCTAACCCCTGACTCCCACACGTTTGCGGTAATTTCCACTTTTGGTAAGACCTCCTGATCCACATTTTGCCTGACACTGGATTTTGGTGTCATAATATGTATATATATATATATATATATATATATATATATATATATACACATATACATATATATACATATGTATTTATATATGTATATATACATATGTATTTATATATATGTATATATAAATACATATATATATTTATGTCAGCAAATAAATGCAATCATTCTCTCTTTTTCCTTCCGACTAATTTCACTCAACATGATCCTTTCCATGTCCATCCATTTATAGGCAAATTTCATAACTTCATTTTTCCTAACAGCTGCATAGTATTCCATTGTGTAGATGTACCACAGTTTCTTCATCCAGTCATCAGTTCTCGGGCATACTGGTTGTTTCCAGGTTCTGCCTATTGTGAATAGTGCTGCTATGAAAATAAAAGGGCGGATTGTGTTTCGGCTGTGTTTTTTGGCTTCCCAGGGTATATTCCCAGGAGTGGTATGGCTGGGTCAAAAGGGAGCTCAATTTCTAGTCTTTGGAACAATGTCCATATTGCTTTCCAGAAAGGTTGTACAAGTCAACATTCCCACCAACAATGTATGAGAGTCCCCTTTTCCCTGCATCCAAGCCAGCACTTGTTGCTTTTACCCTTTTGGATATGGGTCAGTCTCTGTGGTGTGAGGTGATATATCATTGTTGTTTTGATTTGCATCTCTCTGATGATTAGTGATGATGAGCATTTTTTCATATGCCTTTTGGCCATTCGAATTTCTTCCTTGTCAAAGTTTCTTTTCATCTCTTCTCCCCATTTTTTAATAGGGTTGGCTATTTTCTTCTTATGTAGCTGTACCAGTGCCTGATATATCCTGGATATTAACCCCTTATCAGATGGGTATTGGGTGAATATTCTTTCCTATTCTGTGGACTGTCTTTCTATCTTGGTCACTGTTTCTTTTGAGGTACAGAAGCTCTTTTAGTTTCACGTAGTCCCATGTCGGGAAGGCCGCCAGGGTCCGGGGTCCCTGACAATGTCAGGACAGAGGTTCTTTTCTACCTCCGAGGATGCCGGGGAGAACAGATGAAAACTCACGAGTCCGGTGCAGTTCCAAAAATGGCTTTTAATAGTACAAAAGCTCTTCCACAGCACTCCAATATAATGAAACAAACTTTAGCTCTAGTCCAAACTTAGACCATACAAAGCGAGCCTAAGTCTCCCACCAAAGAGAGAGGATCTCACCCGAGCTGAGTCCTACCCAGAAGGAGAAGCAAAAGGCCAAAGAGCGAAAAGCCAAAAGCAGAAGCAAAAGGCCGAGGAGCCAAAAGCCGAAAGCTAAAAGCCCAAAAGTAAAAGGTGAAGGGGCCTCAAGTCAGCCCCTTATATATACCAAAGTAATCCAATCGGGAGGGTCATGTCAACAAAGAACTCTAAAGAGAGTGTAGTGCCACGCCCTATTGCAGGTATACACAAAGGTTAGGCCAAGGTCTAATCCTTTCTACCAAGATTATCTCTTATGTAAAACACTGGAGAGAGGGGCTGGTATAAAGTAATACATCTTAACTTCATGAGCTTCATGTAATCTAGATGGTACCCACAAGGTCCTTCTTATTATTATCTGCACCAGGGTGATTCTGAGTATCTTGTTCTCGTGTACTGAAAACCTGTCTCCAACAGTCCCATATGTTTATCTTTTCTACTAGTTGTTTTGTTAATGGTGTTTCACCTTTGAAGATGTCTTTAGCTTCAATGTTGTGGAGGGTTTTTCCTATATTTTCTTCAACGTACTTTATGGATTCAAGTCTGATATTGAGATCTTTAATCCATTTTGATCTGATTTTTGTGCAAGGTGTTAGACACAGGTCCAAATTCATTTTTTACATGTAGCTGTCCAGTTTCCCCAGCACCACTTGTTGAAGAGGCTTTCCTTACTTGGAGAAATATTTAACTGGCATTAGTATAGTCTTTGGTACAGAGGCATGCCATCTCAGAAACCCCCTTCTCTACCCTATAAAGGCTTTTCCAGGCAGATCTTGGCTCAAAACATTAGCATCTAAAAGGGCCTAGGTGAGGTGCTGGGAGAAATTACCTGAGGGGCATTTGACCCTCTCCGCTTCCCATAATAGTGGGAGGTCTGAGATGCAGGGAATAAAACTAGCCTGCTTCCTCTCTTGCGCTCTCTCTTTTGGGCTCTCTTTTAGTGCCCGCACTCTTCTTGGGAGTCTTGTTTTTGTCTCCTTTTTACAGGGTCTTAACATGTGGTGGACACCATCTTGGCCTACACGTGGCTGGGGTTCTAGCTGGGTATCCTAAGCACAGGGTTTTTCCTATTGCTGATTTGTATGCCTGAATCTGTGATAAGTAAAGCTTTTTTTTTTTTTTTTTTTTTTTGCTTTTTTGGGCCACACCTAGCAATGCTCAGGGGTTTCTCCTGGCTCTGCACTCAGGAATCACTCCTGGCAGTTCTGGGGGACCATATGGGATGCCAGGGATCAAACCTGGGCGGCAATGGCGGCCCTAACGCCCTACCTGCTGGGCTATCGCTCAGGTCCCAAGTAAAACATTTTAAAACCTGCGCCAGATTCCTGAGTTTTCATTCATTCCCTGCCAGCTTCAGAGGTAGGAGGGAACTTGCTTCCCAGCATGGCTGGTGACCCCAGTGGCTTCCCCAACAATAAATATATGCACAGAAGTAGCAAAGCTTTCCATCTTACTATATTTATAATTGAACTGAATGTTCAAAGATAAGTGATATAAATCCAATGATATATTATTATTATTATTATTATGATTATTAAATTGTTAGGAACCAAGCAGTTATAATTTATAAATTACAAAAAAAAAAATAAGAATAAGGGGTGGGGAGATGGCTCAGAGGCTTGGAATACAAGTTCTGTATTCAGAAAGCCAGGGTTCGGAAGTACATAGTCCAGCACCAGGAATGATCAGCTCCAGGAATGATTCCCAAACATGAAGCCAGAAGTAGCCCCCTGAGCTATGAGCAAGCCCTGAGTATAGTCAAGTATGCCCTCATCCTCCCCCTTAAATTTATAAATAAAGGACTTCTTATACACATGAAAATTTTAATTTATATTTGAAATCTTCATGTCTTTAGAACTTAGTTGAAATGAACTTTTAGTTGACTTTCTTGCTTTGTGTTTGCTGGATTTTATTTTTTGGTGGGGAAGAGATGTTAGGGAATTTAAACGAGGACCTTATATGTAAACCACTAAACTATATCCATGGCCCCATTTAAAAATCTCTTTAAGGGGCTGGAGTGATAGTACAGCAGGGAAGGTGTTTGCCTTTCATGCTGCCAATCCAGTTTCTATTCCGGCATCCCACATGGTCCCCTGGGCACCGCCAGCTGTAATTCCTGAGCGTAGAGCCAGGAGTAGCCCCTGAACATCACCAGGTGTGACCCAAAAAGGCAAAAAAATAAAATAAATAAAATAAAAATCTCTTAAAAAAACATTTTTGACTAATCAAGAGTTGATACTCAGAACCCTCTTCGAAATTAGATATGGCAGCCCAATTTTAAAACAATTACTTGAGCTATGAAAATCTCTTTAACTTTATAATCAACCTATGTTGTTTTTTTTTAATTGGTATTTGACCTAATCGTTTTGGCCCTCAGTTAAAAGAGTAAATTACTTGGAAAGGATCCAGAGGAAAGCAATAAAAAATAATTACATACACATACCTCAAAAGTGGATTCTAAAATGACAAGAGGAAATAATTTAGAAAGTAAAGCCCAAAATAATTTTATAGGTTACATAACTGCAGAAGAACAGAATAAGCAAAAATTAAATTGTTAGAATAACTTAGTTTAAGTATTATAAAGAATGCTCTTTCTTAAATCCCGTGTCCATAAAGATCTATAACTATTAGAATATGCTACTTTAAAATGGGAAAAGGAGGGGCTGGAGCAATGGAACAGCAAGTAAGGTGTTTGCCTTACAAGCGACCAACCTGGGTTTGATTTCCCGGCATCCCATATGGTCCCCCAGTGCGTTGTCGGGAGTAAATCCTGAGTGTAGAGCCAGGAGTAATCCCTGAGCATTGCCGGGTGTGACCCAAAAAGCATAAAATAAAATAATATAAAATAAAATGGGAAAAGGAGACCAGAGAGAGCGGTATACAGGACAGGGTGCTACCTGGGTTTTATCTCTGCCCTCCCATGTGATCTGAGATTGTAAGGAGTAAGCCCAGAGACAAAGTGGGCACCAATAATGTCTCCATTCACTGGGAATGAGATCCATTATTGTTACTGTTTTTGACATATCAATTACAACATGGATAGCTTGCCACTCTGCCATGGCTCTGGGTTCATTAACAGGGGCCCAGTCTTTTCTATGTCAGACCATCAACCATCCAGCACCCACGGGGCAGAGCCCTGGGAATAGACAAGCTTGTCTCCTGTCTGCCACCTGCCAATGCAGCCAGGCACCACAGCCACACCGCCAATACCTGGGGGAAGGGGGGCAGAGCTTAAACTCTAAGTACACTGTAAGTAGACTAAAAAGCAAAGATCCCAAGCTAGCTAGGCCTCGTCATCCAACATATTACAATATTTTTTGGTGTGTGTATTAAAACTTTATATTAGGGGCCAGAGCAATAGCACAGCGGGTAGGGTGTTTGCCTTCCATGCAGCTGACCGGGGTTCGATCTCCGGCATCCCATATGGTCCCCCAGCACCACCAGGAGTAATTCCTGAGTGAAGAGCCAGGAGTAACCCCTGAGTATTTCGGGTGTGACCCAAAAAAGCCAAAAGCCAAAAAAAAAACTTTTATATTAAAAAATTGCAATACAGGAGCCAGAGTACAGAAGGTAGTGCATTTGACTTGCAGATGCCAACTTGGGTTTGATCCCCAGAATTCCGTATGGTCCCCTGAGCACTTCCAGGAGCAATTCTTGAGTGCTGAGCCAGGAGTAAGCCCTGAGCATTGCCAGGTGTGACACAAAAAAATAAAAAGAGAAAGAAAAAGAAAAACAGTGCAATATAGTGAATACAAATAAAACATTCCTATAACTTAAATAATAAGCATCAACAGCACTATCAGGAGTGGATCCTCAAGTACTGAGCCAGAATAGTTCCTGAGTACTGCCTGGCATTGCAAAAAAAAAAAAAGGTTAATTTTACTTATTTTAATATAGGCTATTCCTAGCAGTTCTTGAAGTCCCTAGCAGCACTGAGGGTGGGGATAGGGAATTTGGTGCTACACATGGAAACAAGGGAGCTAGTCCTGTGTGCTACCATGCCAACCATATTCCTGGCCTAAAAAGTAGCTGATTTTGGGCCAGAGCAATAGCCCAGAGGGTGGGGCGTTTGCCTTGCATGCAGCCGGCCTGTGCAGGCCTGGGTTCGATCCCACTGGCAGTGGGATCGCTGCTGCATATGGTCCCCCGAACACTGCCAGGAGTAATTCCTGAGTGCAGAGCCAGGAGAAACCCCTGAGCATTGCCAGATGTGACCCAAAAAAGCAAAAAAAAAAAAGTAGCTGATTTTATTATTTTTAGTTCCTTTTTTAGTCTTCTGGCTACGCTTGGTGGTGATCAGGTCTTATTTCTAGCTCTGTGCTCAGATACAATTCCTGGAGGTGACCATTGTGGTGCTGTGGATCGAACACAAGTAGACTTGTCTAAGGGTAAGTTATTAAACCCTAATGTCAATACTATAGTTCTGGCCTGGTAAAAAAGCAGCTGATTTTGGGGCGGAGGCGATAGCACAGCAGGTAGGACATTTGCCTTGCACGTGGCCAACCCAGGTTCGATCCCGGCATCCCATGTGGTCCCCCGAGGCACCGCCAGGAGTAATTCCTGAGCAAAGAGCCAGGAGAAACCCCTGAGCATTGCCAGGTGTGACTCAAAACGCAAAAAAAAAAAAAAATCAGCTGATTTTTCATGCAATACATGGCAATGGACCTTGAGAGCTCCTACTTGCTCTCCCTGTGCCCAGCTGATCAAAAGGCGCCCAGGAGGGATGGCGGGTTCTAGCCCTGCCCCGCCACCCCAGCAGAGCCTTGCAACAAGCCAGATGACCCCCCACTCCATGAGGGCCTCCATTTTCCACATCCGGATTTCTCTCTCGTCAGAACTCCACCCAGCAGACCAGCCTATCACAGCCCCGGCTCTCGAGGCCACAAGCGGCCGCGCGGTTCATCAATAAATGCTGGACTTAGAGATGCCTACAAGAGTATGTTACCTGCATGGCAGAGCCTGGCAAGCTACCCGTGTTGTATTTGATATATATGCCAAATACCAGTAACATATGTTCCTGGAGCAAGCAGATGCCTTGGGCTCTACTAGCATGAGACAGGACATATGGAGATGTTACTGGGGCCCGCTCGAGCAAATCGATGATGAACGGGGAAGACAGTGATACATGGCAATATGGAAGAAACTCGAAGACATCATGTTAAATGAAGTAAGAAAAAGGATAAACACATGAGACTATCACTAATATGTGGTATTTAGACTAATTGGATGAGGGAATGCAATGTTTTAAAGGGGAGATGCCTAGATCAACCTTGGCCCCAGAGTGTGTGGAGAAGGAAAGAAAAAGTTGGATGGGGAAGAAACAGATCAGAAGCAACAGGGGACAGGTTAGGAGATTCAGGGGGAAAAGGTGATGTTAAGGAATGATTGCGCCAAATATCCAAACTATGGAGTCAGCAACACTGAAATCAAGAGGCCCAAAATTTAACAATGGAACTTAGAAAGGTGCCTATCAAGAGAGCAGGCCCAAGTGGGGAGGGGACATGGGATGGAACCTGGGAACCTTGGTGGAGGGGAGCCACACTGGCGGTGGGATCGCTGCTGCAATAATCTTTGTCTAAGATTCAACTCACGAATAATTTTGTAAATCATGGTGCTTTAAAAAAAGTGTCAACTGAAAAAAACAACAATATAGATGATTTTAAAGGCTCTTATTGTACCCAACATTCTATTGCTGCAGATATGAAAAGCTGTATGTCTAACATAATTTGCATCTCTTTTAAGACATTTTGTCATTTGTGTAATGCGATACTTAGAACTTAATTTCTCTCATCCTAAAATTCTAATTATAGTCAAAATATAGTAGTAAGTACACTGAGGCGTACATGGCCAAAGGGGAAAGGAGAAAGGAAACAAAGATTGGCAAAAAAGACAACGAACTCCACTGTGACACTCTGAGTATTCTCTAGATTAGTCTCTAAATTGACCTCAGGAAAATCTGATAACTAAATCAGAGAACTGAAGGAGACTGAAAGAGAAATACTGGATAGTATTTCTGTAAGTAAATCTTAATATAATCACCTGTATCTCTTACTCCTCTCTCATTATCTTCTCATTATGCTGGCTAATATTTGAATACAAATTCATCTCTTATCTTTCTGTTGACCCAGTGTAATACAAAGGATCCTATTTTGAAAATGCCTTTATCTGGTTTTTGTTATCTCTCAGGTAATTCCACCTTCTACCTAATCATTACATTGTAGAACTATTGAGGGAGCTAGAGCAATAGTGCAGGGGGTAGGGTGCTTGCCTTGCATGTGGCCAACCAGCGCTTGATTCCCAGCATCCCATATGTTCCCCCTGAGCACGGCCAGGAGTAATTTCTAAGTGTTGCTGGGTGTGGCCCAAAAAGCAAAAAAAAAAAAAAAAAAAATCAATGGATATATATTCATGGGGAGAAAGACATCATAATTTTATGGGTTTCATGCAATCTAGATGGTACCCACAAGGTCCGTCTATTTTCTGTTCTGTACCCAGGTGATTCTGAGTGTCTTGTCCTCTGTTTACTGAAAGGGTCATGCTTGCCTGCTTGAGGGCTAACTAGCATGATCCTTCCTTAAATCTAAAACGAAAAGTCTCAAGTTGGCAGGGTGGTGGTCTCCTGGTAAATTCTAATTTTCCTATGCTGGCGAGGCCGGGGCGATAGCACAGCAGGTAAGGCATTTGCCTTGCAAGTGGCCCACCACAGTTCAATTCCCAGCATCCCATATGGTCCCCTGAGCACTGTCAGGAGTAATTCCTGAGCAAAGAGCCAGGAGTGGCCCTTGAGCATCATGGGGTGTGACCCCCAAAAAAAAAAAAAAAGTCCCACACTGGGACGGTGGGTATTAAGAGAAATTATGCCCAATCTAGATAACATTGAAATCATAGTAGAGATTATAGTAATATTTCAGAAGTTACTGATTCAGAGTCAAAATGACTCTTGTAACTGCCCCACCCTACATCAGTGTTTACACAGAAGAGATCTCATTATCATGAACCCTGGCTTAAGAACATGTAAATAGCTTAAACTGTAAGTAGATTAAAAAGCAAACATCCCAAGATAGCTAGGCTGTCATCCAACAAGTCCTTGGGCCAGCAAAAGAGCTCAGCGGGCTTAAGTGGAAGCTTGCATGTGGGAAGCATGGGTTGAACCCAGCACCATGGTACCCTCTGAGTGCTGACAGAGAGTGACCCTTAAATACATGCGCCAGGAGTAGGCCGAGCACTGTTGGATGTGTTATAATCCAGATTCTCAAATAAAATTCATTTCATGTTGCACGGGGGCCTTTTAAGAGCTCAGTAAGCTCAAGTGGCTTATGACTATTTATATCTAATAGCACTGATATATTCTTATTATCACAGAAGTTTCTATTATATAGTACTTTTCTTTTTAAGTGTGATTTTATTCCTCTTTATGATGCCATCAATTTTCAGGAGACCCCACATAGTTTTTCTCACATACACACTTGAGAACCAGGGTCATGGAAAAAAAAATACTTTAACTTTTCCACATACACATCCCCAGTGTTATATGAAGACTAATAATCTCAAGACTGATTGTCTTCTTTGTCTCCCAAATCTAGTTTAAGAATGTTCTCTTTCTCATTAATGCCAACACCATATGATACCAGTTCAACAAATTAGAAAACTCAGTGTATTGCTCATTCCTTAAATCCATTTTCAAGTCTTCTGTGTTATCCTCATCACCTTTCCTCATCATCCTCAAATCAGGTATTTTTGATAGGGGAGGCAAACCTACAAACCTGTTGCTGCTTAGGGGTTGCTCCAGTCAGTGCCTAAGGGACCATGTGATGCTGAATATCTAATCAGGGGCTACTGTGTGCAAAACATGCACTCAGCCAATAAGCTATTAAGCTATCTCTCCAGGCCCCCCAATTCAGAATTCTTCCAGGTGGGTTATGGGTAAATTTACCTGGATTTAATTTTGGGGCTTGGCTGAGGGACTGGGACAAACTTAATTGTGTGTGTGTGTGCTTACATTATTCAAGGACTAAACTGAGGGCTTCATACATACAAGGCGTGTAGGCATAAGCTCTATAGCTGAGTCACATCTCAGTTGCTTAATTTTCTTTATTTAACCCAGTTTTTAATTTGACAATGCAGGTGATCATATTTCCTTCATAGCAATTTGTTGTTGTTGCTGTTTTTGTGACATACCTGACAGTGCATAGAGCTTGCTCCTAGCTCTGTACTCAGGGATCATACCTGGCAGTGCTCAGGGGACTATCTTGGGTGATAGAACAGAGCTAGTGTCAGCCTCACGCAAGCACCTTACCTACAGTACTGTCTGTCCAGGTATTTCATAGTGTTTTAAGAATTTAGGGGCCAGATGGTACAGCAAGCAGGGTGCTTGCCTTGTACTTGACCAACCCAGGTTTGAAACAGCCAAGAGTGATCCTGAAGCCAGGAGTAAGCCCTGAGCACAGCCAAGTGTGGCCCCAAAACAAACAATTTAATAAGATCATGAAGCTTGCTCTTCAAGTCCTGTTCTTCCTTGAATACGATCTTGTTTTGCATAGTATCCCGGCCATGTTTTCTATAAATTGTATTATTACAACTATCATCTCACATTAGTTTAACTATCATCATCTCACCCTTTCTCCCCCATGCTCTTGCTCTTTTCACATCTGCCCATAACAGAGCTAGATAGAAAGACATAGTAATGTAAATCTGACCATGTGCCTATCTCCCGGAAAACCCTTTAACAGATTTATGGGGCTTTTTAAAATAAACTCATCTCAAATCGCTCTTGCCCCCTTAATCCCTACGCTTTAACTAAACTGGTTTAGATAGTCTTCACTATAGGAGGGCCACCCCCACCCCCCCAACCCTGCCTGTCCTTAAAATCTATAGTTCAGCCGTAATCATCATTCAGAACTCAGATGAAAAGTCACTTCCTTCCTAAGTTTTATTCTTCTTTTGCAAGCTCATTGCACCATGAATACTCTTTTGTCCTAGAACTTTTAGTTTTCAATTACACTCCAATATGAATGACCACCTTTATTTACTTCCATCAAGATGAGATTGAGACTGATCTCACCCACCCAATCCTGCCCATTCACCATCTCAGAAAGCAGCCTGGTCATCTTTCCAATTGCTCAGGAGCCTTGGATACTTTTTCACACTCTGTGTCATCAAATTCAATTACCATCCCAAAATTCAACTACTTCTTCAGTTCCTTTTCACTGCTATCTACCTATTGCAGTTAAAAGTCAACCAAAACTTCTAGATTATTGTCACTTGTCTTCTCGTTGTTCATCAATTGCTCAAGTGGGCACCAGTAATGTCTCCATTCGTTGGGAATGAGGTCCATTATTGTTACTGTCTTTGGAATATGGAATACACCCTGCGTAGCTTGCCAGACTCTGCTGTGGCTCTGGGTTATTCCCAGGGGGGCCCAGTCTTTTTCTATGTCAGACCATCAACCATCTATAGCCCATGGGGCAGAGCCCTGAGATAGACAAGCCTATCTCCTGTCTGCCACCTGCCAATGCAGCTGGGCACAGCAGCTAACACCTCGAGGGCCAAATTATTCAGATACTTTTTTTGGCGAGGGTTGGTGGGCTCACACTGGGTGATGCTCAGGGGCTTCTCCTGACACTGCCCTCAAAAGCCACTCCTGGTGGGCTTGGAGTACCACATGGAATGTGAAGGAAAGAACCTGGGTCAGCCAAGTGCACTATAAGTGGGCACTCCCTCTCTGCCAAGATATTTTTAGTACTTGCTTCTTTGTCTTAACTAATTACTTTCTTGTATATCACAAAGAACTAGATTGGCCCTTTAAATATGTTGCATCCTATGGGTTAGATATGATAGTGGGTAGGGAGTTTGCCTGCATGCTGCTGACTTAGGTTAGATCCCGGCATCCCATGTGGTCCCCTGAGCACCTCCAGGAGTAATTCCTGAGTACAGAGCCAGGAGTAACCCCTGATGATTGCTGGGTGTGGCCCAACAGAATGTCAGAACCTTTGATAATCTGCCATCTGTTAGGTGTTAAATCGTGCAACTACCTCCACTGGAATATGGGGAGTACCAATATCCATGTTGAAATTCTGTATTGGTAATTTTTATATTTCAGAAGGCAATTAAGATCGAATGAGATTGAAGGGGCCTTGAGCAAGATGGTTCAAAGGACTGTGATGTGGTAGCTGAGGGTGAACACTCAGCACTTCATGATTACTGAAGCATCTGCCAGGAGTAACCATAACTTCACTGGAGTGTATTCCCAAAGCAAACAGAAAGATTATAAAGAAGTCATGGGGTTCAGGCCCTTTATGAGAAGCATACACTCAAGTTATTTCTCCACCAGAGGAAATGGTGAGATGAGTTCTGTCTTGCAGAACCCTTTCAGAACCTGATCATGCTGGCATCCTGGTCGGAAACTTTCTGGTCTGTGTAACTGTGCTACATTAGTTTTCAACCTCCCTAAACACTCTACCCTGGCTTTTGATTCTCCCCACCCTTTAAGCAGTTTCAACTATCAAGTGTTACAGAAACATTAATTCCTTTTTTTTTTTTTTTTTTGGATTCATCTGGCAATTTTCAGGGGTAACTCCTGGCAGTGCTCAGGGACCATATGGGATTCTGGGGATCGAACCTGTGTTGGCCACTTGCAAGGCAAATGCCCTACTTGCTGTACTATCGCCCAGCCCCCAGAAACATTAATTCCAAATCCACACCAATCCTTTGCTCACATTTGGGGCTTTGCTTTTCTCTACTTTAAACACCCTTTTTGTAAATACTCCAAGCACTCATTCTCCCAACTGTTATCTTCTCAGTGGGGCCATTTATTGTTTGAAAAGTTTTACCACCTTAGACATATTCTATTCTCTCTCTCTTTTATTTTTACTTTTTGGGTCACACCCAGCAATGCTCAGGGGTTCAGGGGTTTCTGACTTAGGAATTACTCCTGGCAGTGCTTAGGGGACCATATGGAATGCAGGGCACAAACCTGGGTCCAAGCACAAGGCAAGCACCCCACCTTTGTACTAGATCCCAGCCCCATTCTCCGTTCTTTAGTGCTCACTACTATATTTTTACTCATTGTTGTGTGTGCATGTGCCTCTGTGGCTAGACTATGAGCTCCATGAGCAAAGGGATTACTTTACTTTTACATCCTCTTCAGAGGTGGTTACCATGTCAGATTCAATGAATGCTGAATACTGTCACTGAATGAGCCTGAAAACTAAACTGTACCAGGTAGATTAGAAAGCTAGGCAGGAACTCCCCTATGACAAACTACACTGTACAAAAAAAAGCCCACCTGATTTTTCTGGCCTCCTCTGGTTTACTGCTAACATGCTTTTTGTTTGATAGGTTTTTTGAGTCACACACAACAATGTTCAGGAGTTACTCCTGACTCCACACTCATCACTGGAAGTCACTCGTAGAAGGCTCCAGGCCCATATGGGATGTCTGGGACCCAACTTGTGTCTGTCATGTACAAGGCAAGCTTTCCAGCCCAGAATCTTTAAGAACTGTGGTCACAAAGAACTGTCCTTCACCACAGAAAAAACAAACTGGAATAGAAACTTGTTTAATCAACGATGACCACAGCTATGGGCATTAAAAAAAAAACCTGCTTTGGTTAAGGGCCTTTTTGTTGTTTTTGGGGGCCACACCTGGCTCTGCTCAGAGGATCATGACTGACTGAACCTGGGTGGGGCGTGTCTAAGCTAAGCACTGCAACCAACTATACTCTCAGGCCAGACTGCAGCTTTTTTTTTTTTTTTTTTTTTTGCTTTTTGGGGTCATACCTGGCAATGCTCAGGGGTTACTCCTGGCTCTGCACTCAGGAATTACTCCTGACGGTGCTCAGGGGACCATCTGGGATGCCAGGGATAGAACACAGGTCGGCCGTGTGCAAGGCAAACGGCCTACCCGCTGGACCATCACTCCCGCCCCCAGATTGCAGCTTTCTTCATAGTATTTTCAAACAGCAAAATCTGTGACTCTATTGATAATGCAGGCTTCAAGGACTGTGCAAAATATGAGTTGTTTGTTTGTTTTTGCTTTTGGGGTCACTCTTGGCTCTGCACTCAGGCATTACTCCTGGCAGTGCTCAGGGGACCATAATGGGATGCCGAGGATGGAACACAGATCGGCCACGTCCCCGCTGTATTATCACTCTTGGCCCCTCTTTGTTCTTTTTAATTCACAAATACAAATAAAGCTGGGGGGGGAGGGGGAAGTCATTCATGCTTCTGTTCTCCTCTAAGTACCTGGGTAGCCTTTGGGTTAAAAATGGATCCCACTGCTAAGAAAGTTACAAAATAACTCACTACAGGACCTCCTAGAGGAGAAATATAGCTCGTTTTAGTTAAAACAGAGGCATTCTTCACAACTTAAACCGTGAGGAAATCTTCTGGCTACTGCTCTCTGTAGGATTTGGGAGAGCAGTTTCCTAGCATTCATTCTGGGAATCACATGAAATACAAAATCTGCCTGGAGCCACAAGGCATTACAACTAAGCTCGCTTCTCACCTTCAAACATCACAGCCTTTAAAATAAAGGTGTCGTCAGAGATGTGGACACACCCATTGCATCACGACGGAAGGGACTCTCGGGCTAGGCCAATCTAATGCGGCCTGGCGGGCTAGAAGATCGCCTCCAACGCGCCCCCCAGAGGGACCCGAAGCCCGCTCGAGGCTTAGGATGGGTGAGGGCGGGTGCCGCCGCCCGCCAGAACCTCCGGAAGCCCGAGTCCCGGGCGCGCTATTCCCCTCACCCCCGGAAGCACCTGCGTGCCGGACGCGAAATCCCTCCGCATCCCCTCCGTTAGGGCAGGGGCGGGGCACAGACTCCAGCCCGGCCGCGGGTACCACGCGCCTGAGGGGAAGCGGCCCGGCAGCCCTGTAGCATCTCGCGAGATCTCGGCAGCTCAGCTCAAGTACTGCGAGTTTAGAACTTAAAAGAAAGGAAAGAAAGCAAACACACACACACACACACACACACGCAAGCGGGCGGGTCCCTGGAGCTGTCGCTGTCTCGACAGCAGGCACGGGAGCGTCTACCCTCCGAGTGTGCAGAGCCCAAAGCCCGCGCGCCGCTTCCTTCACTGGCCCGACCAGGGCCATTATGAGTCCCGGCTGCTGGGGCCTGAGCTGCCGGCCCGTTGACGCGCGGCCCTAGGGGCGGGGAGAGAGGGAGGCGGCCGTGGGGCCCCACTGCTCTCCGCTGCAGAGAGAGGCGGGGAAGGAGGTGGAAGGGTGGGAGGGAGGAGGGCGACGGAAGAGGAGGTAGCAAAGCGGGGGATCTTCCCGGCGAGGCGGGTCACGGTCGCGCCTGCTCGTCGCCGTGCGAGCGTGGCTCGCGCAGCCCGCGGCCGGCCGGGCGCGCTCTGGTCAGAGGCTGATAATCGCGCGGGCCGCTCTCGCGTGGGGTGGCACGGGGCCCGGCCGGGCCCGGACGCAGGGGCAGTGTCCGTCGCCGGTCGCACTGCGGGACCGCGGTGGGCGGGCCGAGGGGGCGGCGGAGGAGCTGCGGGCCCCGCCTCCCCCGTGCTGCACCCAGAGCCGCCGCGGCCGCGGCCCCGCCGAGGCTTTAAACAGCGGGTCCCGCCCCGCGCCAGCTGCACTCGCGCGCTGACACGGCTGCGGGTGGCGTTCGTGCCGGTCCGGGCCAGCGGTGAGGAGCGGGCGGTGGGCAGAGCGACTCCCGCACCTTTGCGTTGCGACCGCGGCCGCCGCCGGCCAGGGGCGCGCAAGCCGCGCCATCCTCCAGGCACTCCGGGTCCGTCGGGGGTCGGGCGGGGATGGAGCCGGGGCCCAAGGCGCCCTCCTCCGGCTCCCCCGAGGCTGTCCGGGGTCGGCGAGCCTCCGCCAGCTGCCGCCGGCGCACTTGCAGCCGCCCGGGTGGACCTGCCCGGCACGGCCGTGCCTTCGGCGCCGGATGATGCTGCGGCCGCGAGCCGGAGCGGCGGCGGGGTCCGCGGCGAGGGCTCCCGCGGCGGCGGGCGACGGACTGGGGAGACCCCTGGGCCCCACGCCGAGCCAAAGCCGCTTCCAAGTGGATGTGGTTGCTGAGAACGCCGGGCGGGCCGCGGCGGCGGCGGCAGCGGTCGCCGGGGCCAAGGAGACCCCCCGTGGACGGGAAAGCCGGCAGCGAAAGCGGCCCGGTCAAGAGCAGCGAGGAAGCCAAGGGTCGCTTCCGTGTGAACTTCGTGGACCCTGCTGCCTCCCCGCCGGCCGACGAGAGCCTGTTGGATGCGGCGGTGGTCGGAGGCGATGGGCCAAACGTGAGCTTCCAGAACGGCGGGGACACGGTGCTGAGTGAGGGGAGTAGCTTGCACTCGGGCGGCGGCAGCGGGCACCATCCGCACCACTACTATGATACCCACACCAACACCTACTACCTGCGCACCTTCGGCCACAACACCATGGACGCCGTGCCCAGGATCGACCACTACCGGCACACGGTAGCGCAGCTGGGCGAGAAGCTGCTCCGGCCCAGCCTAGCCGAGCTCCACGACGAGCTGGAAAGGTGAGCGCGCCCCCGCCCGCTAGTCCTGACTCCTTGCCCAGCCTCCGTGAGGTGGCGGGAAGGGACGAGCACGCCTCGCTGGCATCTCCGGGCGGAGCTGTCAGTGGTGGCATTGCGGAGGAATGCAACTTAATCTCGTGCAAGTTGGCGGGAGGGGTAGGCTAGTGACGTGATCCGTGCCCGAGCAAAGCTGCGTTTAAACAGCCTTCTGCTTCCAGGACTCCTCTCGCCGGGGCTTGCACTTAGCCACGTTTAAGCTTTGCATCCCGCTGAAAGGTTTGTGCAGAGTTAGAAGCGCGGTTCTCCAGAAGGTACCGGCAGATGCCTTAGGTGAGGACCCTTCCCGGGAGAGAGGGAGCGCACCTCATCTGTGCCCTTTTTACAAAACTGCATTGTTTGGTGTAGGACCACCCAGTAGGAGTCTGCAGAGTGGCTAAGTGGGGAGGATAGTGTTTGCAGAGAAACCTAAACTGTGTTGAATATGCAAAGTGTCACGGAAATCTTCAAGTCTTGGGACATCCTTTCCTGATAATGTCGCAACGTAAACTTCGTGAAAGAAGGCTGCATAAAATTGGCGCGCGCGGGGGGTGTATGTGTGTTGTGTCTTCCTTAAAAAAGAGAAACGGGAGAATTTTTTTTCCTGAAAAACTTAGAGACCTGCCCAGTGAACAGAAAATCCTCCCAGTGAGCAGAAAATCCAATCCACCCAGTGAGCAGAAAATCCACACAAATTATGGCCATACAGGACTTATTTTTTTTCCTTTTTTAGGATTCAAAAATGTTAAACACTTTTTGCTTGATTTTTGTTTACTTTGTTTCGTTTTGGAGCCACACATAGCAATGCTCAGGGGTAGCTTCTGGCTCTGCAGTTAGAATCACTCTGGGCAGTGCTCAGGGGACCATATGGCATGCTGGGAATTGAACCGGATCAGCTGTGCAAGGCAGGTGCCTTACCTGCTCTGCTAGCTCTCCAGCCCTAATTTTCAACTTTTTATGAGTTGAAATTATTTGAAGTTTGTTGAAAAGTTTACAGTAATAATGATATTTTGAGTATGATTATTACATCTCCAAAGACACTTCATACAGTGCTGTTTGTTCTCATCTCAGTGTTTGATAATGTAACACTCATGCAGCTTGAAATAGAGTCCCAGCCCTTACAGTTTATTGATTGTTTAAAAGCCTGATGTCATTTGGCTTTAGATAATACTACTCCTGTTAGGATAATAGTATTTTGTCATTACAAGACAGGTGGTTTTTACAATTCATATTTTATTCATACTCTTACTTCTTTCATATCTATTTTTTTCCAGAAAACCCAAAATCTTGGAGCTTTTACCAAAGTTGAATAATTAAGCAGCAAAACAGTCTGTTTAAAACTTTCTAAACTCTTAGGTTTTTAGAAAGGTCTTTTAAATTTAATGCCATCAATAATTCACTTGAGGGGTTTTTTGTTTTGTTTTTGCATTTTTTACCATGTCCAAAATAGAACACCTGTTTAAAACTGTATAGGCACTGAAGGTAACTCAATTTCTTAGTCCCAGCCTCTATAGTGTTCAGGATTATTTTGAAGAAGGGAAAACTCCTGTCAGTGCCGGCGTTCAATACTTGAAAATTCTGGCTTGTGTAGGCTTTATTTCAATCTTCAGTTGGACTTTAGAAAGTATAGCTCTAGGATTCTCAAGTTTACGTTATCAAGTTTACATTATATTACCATATTACTAAAATATGTTCAGAGGTTTCATTTATGCAAAAAATGAATTTTTTGGTAGCTTCT
Organism: Cryptotis parvus; assembly: GCA_021461705.1. Lineage (NCBI taxonomy): Eukaryota > Metazoa > Chordata > Mammalia > Eulipotyphla > Soricidae > Cryptotis > Cryptotis parvus. Next base: position 73,967 of record JAJIBD010009448.1, on the reverse strand, counting down.
TAGCGTAAGTAAGGTTTACAGAAAAATGTGGTTAGATTTTGATGGACTCCCATATCTGAAGATAGTTTGTTGGGCAGCTGCTGGGCCTCATCATTCAACGATAGTTGTTTTGAGGAATTTAACAAATGGGTTAAAGTGCTTTATGTTAAGCAGTAAGTACAAATCTGGCCCCAAATGTATATCACTATTGAAGCAAACATGAGAGAGAGAGAGGTAATAATCTGAGTAGGCTAGATCCCCTTAAGTTTGTTTCTTACCCTTTTAAGATTGTTTTTTTTTCTTAAGACTTTTCTAATGCTTTCAGTTCTCAAGATAGCATCATATTTGGAATTTCTATAACATTTAATATTAGAGTTTAATTAACTATTTCATAGTTTACTTTGGTCACCCGGTGCTGAAGTATTATGCTTGTAATCCTGTGCTAGAAACTTTGGAAAAATAAAAGAATGGAATTTACAAGCACCCGGAAGGGAAAAGGACTTTGTATTGTCTTCTACTTGAATTCCTCTTATTGTCAGGCACTTTGACTTTTTATTTTTCAACCACACCCAGTGGTGTTCCAGGGCTTCTTGCTCTGTGCTCAGGGGAGGAGCAGTCCTGGGATGCTGAGGACTAAATCTAGGTCTTCTGTGTGCAAGGCAATGTCTCAGGTACTCTTAGGTCAACATTTAGACTTTTTGAAGTACCTACTTAAGTCAACTGATTAGATAAATACTCAGCGCAGCAGTTTGCTCTATTTGCAGCATTTATGGAACTGGACTCATGTATTCTCCATTTATTAAATATTTATTGGGGAGAAATGTTTCAGAGGTGTTGGCCACACAGCATAAAAGGATGATATAGGATTACCAGAGCAAATACTGTCTAGACCTATTAGCCAAATAGTTAAGTAATGTAGTTAGATATTTTTCAGTGTTATGAGAGAAAAGTAATTGGATGCTAGTGAAGGTATAATAGAACCGAGTTTTCTTTCCTCTTCCTTCTCCTCTTCTTCCTTTTCTTCTTTCTCTTCTTCCCTCTTTGTCTTCCCTGGTTATGCTTAGAATTTATTCCTGGCTCCTTAGGGATCACTTATGGTAGTGCTCAAAGGACCGTATAGGGTGCCAAGGATTGAACCAGGTCCACCGTAAATAAGGAAATTGCCTTACCTGCTGTACTATCTCTCTGACCCTATAGAGCCTAATTTTTTATTAGGCTTTATTTTAATTATTATTATTATTATTATTATTATTATTATTACTACTACTATTTTTTGCTTTTTGGGACACACTTCGATGACTCTCAGGGGGTTACTCCTGGCTCTTTGCTCAGGAATTACTCCTGGCGGTGCTTGGGGGACCATATGGGATGACAGGGATCAAACCTGGGTCAGTCGTCTGCATGGCAAACGCCCTACCTGATGTGCTATCACTCAGGCTCCTATTTTATTTATTTTTTAAGTTTTATTATACCACCATGAGATATACAATTACAAAGCTGTTTATGGTTGGGTTTTAGTAATACAGTGTTCCAGCACCCATCCCTCCACCAGTGTACATTTGTCACCACCAGTGTCCCTGGCTTCTCCCCTCCCCAGCCTACCTCTGTGGCAGGCACTTTTCCTCTTCTTTTTCTCTCTCCCTGTTCTCTTTCTCTTTCTCTATGTCCTCGTTCTTTCTGTCCTCTCTCCCCCTCTCCCCCTCCCCCCCCTCCCCCTTTTGCCCCCCTCCCTTTTACACACTGTGGCTCTCAATACATATATTTAGGGATTATCATGTATATCCCTTTGCCTATGTTCAAGGCTCAGCTCTAGTCTGGCATTACCATTTCCAACAATTATTAGCACTGTTCTCTTCCTTATCTTACCTAACCTCTGACTCTCACACTCTTGTGGTAGATTCCAACCACTGACAAGTCCTGTTCCATGTTTTGCGTGGCCTTGGATATTAGTCTCATACTATTTTTTTCATGTCCTGAAAATAAACAAGCCAGACCACCTCGCCCCACCCCCACTCCACGGGCGCCGCCATTTTCCACATTTGGACTTCCCTCTCGTCAGAACTCCACCCAGCAGATCAGCCCATCACAGCCCGGCTCCCGGCGCGCGCAGCTCATCAATAAATGCTTCATTTGGAGGTGTTTAAAAGAGTTTGCCTCCCCACTCGGCAAGCCTGGCAAGCTTCTCGTGTTGTATTTGATATGCCAAATTCCAGGAACAATTATATTAGGTCATTCCCATGACCTAATATAATGGTTTGAGGCTCTTTATGTTCCTGTAGCAAGCCAATGCCCCTGGTTCTATTGGCATGAGACAGGACATATGGGAGATATTACTGGTGCCTGCTCTAGCAAATAGATGATCAACAGGAAGATCATGATCGTGATCGTGAAAATAAATGCAGTCATCCCATGTCTGTCCTTTTCCATCTGACTAATTTTCCTCAGCGTGATACTCCCTATCTATCCATTTACAGGCAAATTTCATAACTTTGTTTTTCCTAACAGCTGCATAGTATTCCATTGTGTAGATGTGCCATAGTTTCTTTATCCAGTCGTCTGTTCTCCGGCACTCTAGTTGTTTCCAGGTTCATACTATTTTGAATAGTGCGGCTATGACCATAGAAGTGCAGATGTGTTTTTGGCCTCCCAGGGTATATTCCCAGGAATGATATTGCTGGGTCAAATGGGAGCTCAATTTCTAGTTTTTAGAGGAATGGGAGCTCAATTTCTAGGTTTTAGAGGAATGTATATATTGTTTTCCAAATAGAAAACAATAGAGGAATGTATATATTGTTTTCCAAAAAGGCTGGACCAGTAAACATTCAGGAACTAATTTTTCAAAATAAATGGGGAATTAGGAAGGTCTTTTTAAAAAAGTGTAACATTGAATCTTAGACCTAAAGAATAAGTTGATGATAAGACCGAACTTTGCAAATGTAGGGAAAGCATGTTTAATGGTAGCAATGTGAGAGTATGTCCAGGTAACTAAAGAAACTAAATGTATTTCATTATAAACATGGTGAAGCTGTTGAAGAATTTTCTGTGAAGAAGCACTTAATGTTTTAACATTTCTAGATGCTAGGTGAAATATGAATTGGCAGAGGCAAAAATGGAAGCAACAAAACCCATTTTCAATACAGTGTCAGATATTTAATTTGGGGAGGGCATACCTGCAGTCTTGGGGACTATCCTTGGCAGAGCGTTGGAACAGAGCCTTCAAGATCCCCAGGGGTCCCACTTGCAAAGCTTGTGCTTCAGCCTTAGCCATATTTCACAGATGTTTGGAAGATAAACAGTATACTAATCATGGTGATTGATGCTGAAGTGATGTGAATATAAACTTAGTTATTCAGCAGTTCCTTACTAACCACCAACAGTACTGGAGATTCAGAAATGAATTTGCAAAGTCACGGAACTTTCTTGTGTTGAAATATTACATTGATCCAACGTGATTTCTGGGAAGATTAAAAGTGAACAGACTGGTGAAGACTAGTAGGAGGGATAAGACCCTGCCAGTGAGCAGACACTAACTTGGATGAGGGATAACCTGCAAATACTGGCAGCAGGGTGGGGTGGGTGTTTGCTCTAGGTGTGTGAACTGCAAACACATAACCCTTGAGATTGGGGTATGCTTGACATGATTGAGAAATAGGAGGTCAGCAAGACCAGAGTGTCAAGAGGGAGAGTGATAGGAATAGTACTTTTGTTGTCTCCATGAAGTCTAGAATTTGTTTGGGGGCCAGAGATGTGACTTAGTAATAGTACATTCCATGCATGTGAGTCCCTTAGTTGTATACCTGACACCCCCAGAATATTTAGGATTAGAATTTGCATAATGTATGGAGCCATGGATAATTTTAAGAATAGACATATAGATTCTAAATACCACACTGATTACTATTAGGAGAAAGTACTTTATTTTCTAATTTTTTTTACCACAACCAGTGGTGCTCAGGACTTACTCTGGGCTCTGTGCTCAGGCATCACTTCTGGCGGGCGCAGGGGACCATATGGGGAAGATCAAGTCTGGGTTGGATACATGCAAGGCAACTAGCCACTGTACTATCCAGACCCAAAAATGTACTTTTATGGGGTAGGGGTGTGTTTTGGGGTGAAAGCCGAATACTAGAAGCCCATTCTCCTTAAGTTTTTATTTTTCTTATTTATTCTGTTTTTGCTTTTTTGGGTCACACCCGTCAATGCTCAGGAGTTACTCCTGGTGGTGCTGCGGGACCATATGGGATGCTAGGGATCAAACCCAGGTCAGCCGGTTGCAAGGCAAACGCCCTTCTACGCGCTATCGCCCGGCCCCATGTTTTTATTGTTTTTAAAGTGATAATATTTTATGTTGATAGTTTGATAACAGTGCAAGGTGTTGTGATATTGGATATATTTTCCAGCTAGAATTGTTTGGATGTGCTGATAATTTGAAGAGATATTTGAAAGATTAATGCCAGGGGTTTTCTCCTTTTTAAAATGTAGGTTATATTTATGGAGTTTGCGAAATTTCTGGGAAAATGAGTTTTGGGAGGAAGGCGGAACTGAGGAGTTCAATTTTAATTTTAATCTACAAATAGTTCTATAGTGGGGCAAATGCCTATAAAATTATAGCGCTGGTTTGTGAAATAGTAAGAGAACAAGTTTGAATTTACAACATAAGCATATTCTTTTATATTACAACTTCCAGTTAAAATCAGGAATATGAAGAGCTTTTTAAACTTTAGAAGCAAAATAGTTTTATTGAAAGAAATTTACTTACAGAAGTATGAGGGGAGAGAAGAGAGAGATGATGTATGCTCGAGAGAAACCCTAGGGCTGGATCTAAAATAGATAAGGTCCTTGCCTTGCACATGGCTGACCTGGTTTTGGTCCCTGGCATAGGATTATGACTTTTGCCAGCTAATGGCTCTGTCTCATAGGCATATACCTCTATCCTCTGCATTCTTTTTTTTTTGTACTAAGCCTTTGAAAGTTGGTATGTGTTTTGCATCTCAATCAGTAAGTAGTTCACGTGCTTACTGTTATTAGTTTTACTTTACTGTCATAAAGATCTGTATATAGTTAATACCAGTACCTGAAGGTCCTTTTTCTCCCCCTTAATGTATATTTAATTATTCCCTGTCATTTTATTTAAACTCTGGTCTTCACCTGACCTCTTGTCTTTTATTCACACAACTACTATATATTCACAGAATACACACACACACACACACACACATATATATATATTCACAAAACTACTACTATCACTGTCTTCCCGTTCATTATCGATTTGTTCGAGCGGGCACCAGTAACATCTCCGTATGACCTGTCTCATGCAAGTAGAGCCCAAGGGCACCTGCTTGCTCCAGGAACATAAAGAGCCTCAAACCATTCCATCAGGTCATGGGAATGAGGTCTATAATTGTTACTGGTATCTGGCATATCAAATATGACACGGGTAGCTTGCCAGGCTCTGCCGCGGGTAGCATACTCTTGTAGTCATCTCAAAATCTAGCATTTATTGATGAACTGCACAGCCGCTGGTCTGCTGGGTGGAGTTATGACGAGGGGGAAGTCCGGATGTGGAAAATGGAGGCCCTCATGGAGTGGGGGTTCGTCTGACTTGTGAGGCTCTGCTGGGGTGGCAGGCCGGGCTAGAACCTGCCATCCATCCCAGGCGCCTCATGAGCAGCTGGGCACAGGGAGAGCCAGTAGCAGCTCTGCCCCATGTCTGTCTCTGGATCAGCATACCTGGGCCAGATTAAAAAAGGCTGCAGCAGGGTGGATCTCGATGAGCCAGGTTGTGATAGGCTGGTCTGCTGGGCGGAGTTCTGACGAGGGGAAGTCTGGATGTGGGAAATGGAGGCCCTCATGGAGTGGAGGTCATCTGGCTTGTTGTGAGGCTCTGCTGGGGTGGCAGGCCAGGGCTAGAACCTGCCATCCCTCCCGGGCGCCTCATGAGCGGCTGGGCACAGGGAGAACTACTATATATATCTATATATCTATATATCTATATCTATATCTATATATTTTATTCACAGAATTACTAACCATCATTTTACCTAAATAGTTCTTGTTAAAAGCATCACCAGTGTTATCTCTGTATCAAGGAACCCACCTCCCATCCCTCCAGACCCAAGAGGCATTTGTTGTTTTGAGGTAGATTTTTGATATCCATGCCACTCTCTGGCGCTTTCTATAAAAAAAGTTGTCTTTTCACATTTCTACATCTCTAACCCATCTTCTTCACACTCGATTTTGGTTTTACTTTGTTTTCTTTTTTTCTCTTTCTGTGCTATATTATCTGTAGGCTAATGCCTCTATAAACATTTTTTCCTCATATTTGCACCCCTTTTATGAGTGTGGCATTTGAACCTAATAGGTATTTTGCTTCATGTCAAACTTGACATCTTTTTCTCCTTTCAGTCCTAAGACAAATCACCTGGAGTCTTCAGTATGGTTTTGTAGCTCTATGAATGGTGTCACTGTTTGTAATCAACAAGGGAGAAACCCACAAGAGTGCTTGATGTTTTAATCTCCTTTTAAAGTAATCTTTATGTCTTCACTCCTTCTATTTTAGAGCAGACTGTTGCATGTCCCGTTTTGGCAGCCTTCTAATGGTGTTCCCCATTTTGTGTCCAAAATATATTCAGGCACAAACTTCACACTCATTCCATAGATTAAAAACTAGGCTTACTCTACTTCTTTAGTGCTTTGTGGGTTTTTTCTTCTTTTTTATTTTATCTTATTTTATTCATTCATTCATTCATTCATTCATTCATTCATTTATTTATTTTTGCTTTTTTGGGTCACACCCAGCAATGCTCAGGGGTTACTTCTGCCTCTGCACTCAGGATTTACTCCCAGCAGCCCTTGGGAGACCATATGGGATGCCGGGGAATCGAACCCGGGTCTGCTGCATTCAAGGCAAACGTCTACATCGCTCTGGCCCCTACTTCTTTAGTACTTTGATTTTATGGTATACTACTGACCACAGAGCCTTTGTACATGACACTTAACTCTTCCCTAAAGTTACGCACTGTTAACTTTTTTGTTTTAAGATTACATTTGTATTTTTCTTTTTTGGGGTCACACCCAGAGATGCTCAGGAATTACTCAGGGGACCATATGGGATGCCAGGGACCAAACCCGGATCAACCATGTGCAAGGCAAACGCCTTACCTGCTGTGCTATTGCTCTGGCCCCAGATTACATTGTTTTAAAATAGGTTTTTGGGCTATACCCAGTGATGCTCAGGGGTTGTTTCTGGCTTCTCTGCAAACTTGGGGGACCAGGAAATCAAACCTGGGTCATACAAGCAATGTACAAAATAATCTTAAACTATTCAGGATCTCTGAAGGACATTTGACAGTTAAATTACTCCATTTTGCACATTTGGAATTTAAGAGCTGCAAGAATTAAGTAACCTCTTCAGAATCATTGGACCTTTCACTGGCAAAAGCATGATTGGAATTTGGAGCAGGTGTTCCCAATAGCCTAAAGTTTAATTTTTGTATGAATTCATGCTGTTTAGTGATTTTTTTTTTCCCTTTCAGGAATTCCCTGACTTTTATTTTTCCATTGAGGGCAAAGTAGAAAATATTAAGACTCCCTCAGTTTCACCATATAGATGTATCTTTTCTTAGTAGACAATTAAAAAGTATTAGAAAAAGTTTCTTATAAATGCAGTCTTACTATTTTATTCTTCCTATTTATTCTGCTTTTCCTTATCTGTATCTCTTAAGTATGATCTATATTTTAAAATGTTTTAGGATTGCACTCGACAGTACTGTAGTCATTAGAATCAATCTTTTTTTTTTTTTTTTGGTCACACAAAAGATGCTCAGAGGTTACTCCTGGCTCATCACTCCAGAATTACTCCTGGCTGTGCTGGTGGGGGTGGGGAGGAGAGGACCATATGGGATACCAGGGATCTAACCTAGGTCAGCTGAGTGCAAGGCAAATGCCCTAATCACTGTGCTATCGCTCTGGCCCCTAGAATCAATCTTTCTGAGCAGTATTTTAAGTATTTAGTATCTACTTGTGACTGGTGGGTACCATATCGTACAGTGGAGATAGAGACATTTCCTTAATTAAGATGTTTTAGAAAGTTCTGTCAAGGGAAGTGTCATTTATTCATTCATTCATTCATTCATTCATTTATATGTTAATTTATCTATCTATTTATTTATTTTGCTTTTTGGGTCACACCCACCAATGCTCAGGGGTTACTCCTGGCTCTGCACTCAGGAATTACTCCTGACAGTGCTAGGGGGACCATATGGGATGCCGGGAATCGAACCCAGGTTGGCTGCATGTAAGGCAAACGCCCTACTCTCTGGACTATCACTGCGGACCCAGGAAGTGTTACTTAAAGGAACTTTTTTAGGAGACAAAGATGCTAAAGTACTTGTTTTGCATGAGATTGATTCTATTCCCGGCACCACTTAGTGCCCTTCATATCTGTGTGGGCAGCCCTTTCCCCTGATACTAGTCCTTTAGTCTGGGAGACCTGAGTACCACTGTGGTGGACTCAACTTTCCCAGGCACCATAGGGACCTAATAGCAGCACCATGTCCTTGGGCATCGAACTGTAAGCCAAGTTGGCAGAGTATCACCAAGAAGGGCACCACTAGGGAGACACTAGGGGAGAAAAATTGTTAAATTTTCACTCATTTTAACTTTTTTTTCTTATTAGTCACCCTTTCTTTAAGATTAGGAAACAGTGAACTAGCCTGCCTTCCTCCCTCCCTCCCTCCCTCCCTCCCTCCCCCTCCCTCCCTCCCCTCCCTCCCTTCCTCCCTCCCTTCCTTCCTTCCTTCCTTCCTTCCTTCCTTCCTCTTCCTTCCTTCCTTCCTTCCTTCCTTCCTTCCTCTTTTGAGTCAAACTCGGTGGTACTCAGGGGTAACTTCTGGCATTGCACACAGGAATTACTCCTGGCAGTGCTCAGGGGACCATATGGGATGCTGGAGATCTAACGCTTGTGCAAGGCAAACTCCCTGCCGGTTTGTACTATCTCCCTGGCCCCAGTGAACTTTTCTTCTACTTTGGCATAAAATAATTCCTTCAGTAAAGTTTTTTTTTTTTTTTTTTTTTGCTTTTTTGGGTCACACCGGCAATGCTCAGGGGTTTCTCCTGGCTCTGTACTCAGGAATTACTCCTGGCGGTGCTCAGGGGACCATATGGGATGCCGGGAATCGAACCCCGGGCCGGCACAGGCCGGCCACGTGCAAGGCAAACGCCGTCCCACTGGGCTATCGCCTCTGGCCCAGTAAAGTTGTCTTGAACATATTAGGTTCTCAGTATAGTGTTTGTTAGGTGAGAAAAATCTGACCATTTAAGAATGGAGATCTGGATCTTTAAATGGAAAGACCTTTGGAAGTTTTTTTTTTTTTTTTTTTTTTTGGGTCATACCTGCTGATTCTCAGGTGTTACTCCTGGCTCTGTACTCAGGAAGTACTCCTGGCGGTGCTCGGGGACCATATGGGATGCCAAGGAATGAACCCTGGTCAGCCACAGGTCAGCTGCTTGCAATGCAGGCACCCTACCTGTAGTGCTATTGCACAGGCCCCTGGAAGTTTTTCTTGCTGTTATATTAAGTGTCTGTTTTCAAAGCATTCTTTACTTGCATACCTGTATTTTGTCTTTAAATCAGTCTTTGCCAGAAGGTAGGTTTTCAGAAGATCTTAGAATTGACTCATTTAGCAAGAATAAGATTTGCCTAAAGCCACATAACTAATACTTGGTGAAAATGTCTTTTTTTTTTTATATTCAGTGGTGAGTTTTAATCTGCCATTACCATTTCCCATATTTATTAAAACACTGGTATCTATTTATATCCTATTAATGAATGCAGTCATTCTATATCTGTCCTTTTCCTTCTGACTAATTTCACTCAGCATGATAGACTCCATGTCCATCCATTTGCAGGTAAATTTCATAATTTCATCCTTTCTGACAGCCGCATAGTATTCCATAGTGTAGATGAACCACAGCTTCTTTAGCCAGTCCTCTGTTCTCGGGCATTTAGGTTGTTTCCAGATTCTAGCTATAGTGAATAGCACAGAGATGAATAAAGAAGTACAGATGGTGTTTCTGCTATGTGTTTTTCGGTCTCTAGGGTATATTCCCAGGAGTGCTATTGCTGGATCAAATGGGAGCTCAATATCTAGCTTTCGGAGGAATGCCCATATTGTTTTCCAAAAAGGGCTGGACCAGTCGGCACTCCACCAGCAGTGGATGAGAGTCCCTTTTTCCCCACATCCACGCCAGCACTGGTTGTTCCTGCTGTTTTGGATGTGTGCCAGTCTCTGTGGTGTGAGATGGTACCTCATTGTTGTTTTGATTTGCATCTCCCTGATGATTAAAGATGAAGAGCACTTTTTCATATGCCTTTTGGCCATTCGAATTTCTTCTTTTTGGAAGCTTCTGTTCATTTCTTCTCCCCATTTTTTGATGGGGTTGGCTGTTTTCTTCTTGTGGAGTGCTACCAGTGCCTGATATATCCTGGATATTAACCCCTTGTCAGATGGGTATTGGGTGAATATCTTTTCCCACTCTGTGGATTGTCTTTGTATCTTGGTCACCGTTTCTTTTGAGGTGCAGAAGCTTTTCAATTTTATATAATCCCATTTGTTTATCTTTGCTTCCATTTGCTTGGTCAGTGGTGTGTCGTCTTTAAAGATACTTTTCGTTTCGATGTCGTAGAGTGTTTAGGTTCCTTAGTCTCCCTACCCTTTTTTTTCCTCCTGTACCAGTGATTACCAAAATTTTAAAGAATAACCTAGGGAGAAAATTAGATTTCTCCATCACAAAGAATATGCCATTTAAGAAAAAATAACATTTCTGGTGAGTTGCATACTTTGAAACCAGTGTCCTAGACCATGTTTACCTAGGTTTTAGCTGCATGACAGTAGTGCAGTTATTTTCTTGATGTGCTGATTGGTAACTTTCAAATAACCGTATGTAGGTAAATAGTAAAATTATTGAAGATTTGGCTTGTTTGCTACTTGGTAACTATATACTGAGGGGGCTGGAGAGATAGTGCGGGGTAGGGGCGGAGAGTAGCAGGTAGGGGTGCTTACGTTGCATGTGATCCACCTGGGTTAGATTCTTGGCATCCTGTATTGTCCTCTGAGCACTGCCAGAATTTATGCCTGAGCCAGGAAACCCCTAAGCATTGCCTAAGCAAGACAAAAACAAAAGCCCCCAAACAAAACACTTTGTACTTGATTCATTAGCATCTGTCATTTTTTGGTTTGTTTTGTGTTTTGGGGGTCACACCTAGCTGTGCTCAATGCTTGCTCTTGGTTCTGCACTCAGGGATTACTTCTGGGGTACTCAAAGGTTTATATAGGATGCCAGAGCTGAAACCTAGGTTGACTTCCGTGCAACACAGGTTCCAGCCCACATTTGCCATGTTCAGGTTTTCCTGCAGCATAGGGACCAGAAACCTTTCAAAATGATAGTTAATAGGTAAACAAATTAAGGCTAGTAGCAATTTACCCAAGACTCACAACATTATGTTTCAAACCTAGGCATGTTCATGAGAGCTCATATGTGAAAATGAAGTAACCTCTTGAAATCTTGGAGGGAAGTCATGCATAAAGTGCTGATGAGTTTGGATTCTGATAAAAGCACATGGATTAGTGGACTTAGATATTACTGCCTTTTTTAAAAAATAGAATTCAATAGTTTCAGGGCTGGAGTGATAGCCCAGCTGGTAGGGCGTTTGCCTTGCACGCGGCCCGCCTGTGCCAGCCCGGGTTCGATCTCCCGGCATCCCATATGGTCCCCCGAGCACCGCCAGGAGTAATTCCTGAGCGCAGAGCCAGGAGTAACCCCTGTGCATCGCCGGTAATTCAATAGTTTCACAAAATCAGGCTTAAGCATTTTAGAAATTAATCTTTCTGATAAATTAGTTACTGATTTATAAATTTCTAGAAATAATAGATTCGGCATATAGATTTAGAAAGCTTATTATAGTTTATCACCATTTTGATCCTGATGATATTATAGATTTGCTGATCTGACCAGAACCTGTTAAACTCAGCAAAGCAACAGCAGTAAGTTTTCACAACTTGCCACGTCTGTACTTGGGGATGATATAGTTAGACTTACAACATAGCTGTACAAAATACAGCCAGCTTGTTGCTAAGAACTAGAGCAGTTTAGAAGGGAAAGTGAATATTGGTAACAGTAGACCCAGAGACAGCTAGCATGTTTGTCATGACTTGAAAATTGTGAAAAGCAGAAATACAGTTCTCAGAAAATAGCAGTCTATAATTTTTTTTTCTTTTTCTTTTTTTTTTTTTTTTTTTTTTGCTTTTGGGTTATACCTGGCGATGCTCGGGGGTTACTCCTGGCTCTGCTGTCAGGAATTACACCCAGAGGTGTTCGGGGACTATATGGAATGCCGGTGATTGAACCCGGGTTGATTGTACAAGTCAGACGCCCTACCCGCTGCTGGACTATCGCTCTGGTTCCTAGACTCTTCCTTTAAGCAAAACTGAGATTTTATTATTACAGTATCTCTACTAGCATAATGCTGACATAGAATAACTACTGTTTTAATACAGTCGTCAATAAACTATACATTATTAGAAAACTTTAGTTTCCTATCAACTAGAGTATTACTTGTGAAATGAAGATTTGACTGTTGAAGTTTTTAAAAACCAATGCTAAAATTTTTCTCCAGTGGTTTCATTATACTTTACTGAAAATATTTAAGGGCCAGAGAGATTGCTGAATATGCTGAGTGTATATTTTACACGCAGGAAGTCTATGTTCTAGCACACTTCATTGCTGTCTGAGCACAGAGTCAGGAGTAGCCTCCACATTGTGATTGTGGCCCCCAAACCAAAAAGCGAATGAAATTGTTCACCAAATAATCATGCACAGTTTCATGTATCATTATGGTAATGTTTTATTTATGCAGTATCTTTATAGACAATTTAGTACATTTACTGTGATTTGGTTATAACTGGGGCTTTTTTTTTTTCCTTTTTGGGTCCACTCAGCGATGCTCAGGGCTAACTCCTGGCTCCTCACTCAGGAATTACTTCTGGCAGTGCTCGAGGATCATATGGAATGCCGGGATCAAACCCAGGGTTGCAAGGCAACCACCCTACCTGCTGTGCTATCACTCTGGCACCAACTGGGGCTATTATTTTGTAATCTCTTACCTGGTTTTTGTTCGTATATTCTTTTGTGTGGCTGGAGAAGCAGTACAAAGGTTAGGTGATGGCCTATAAATGGCAGGTTTATAGGCTCTATAAACCCAGCTTTAGTCCCTGGTACCACATAGGGTCCCTTAGCACCACCCGGGTCATTCCTCAACACGAAGCCATGAATAGTCCCAGCAATGAATATTCTTTAAAAAATTTCTTTGTACTAGTTAATATTTTTAATTAATGCTAAAAGCAGACAGAGACACTTCCAGAATATAATTTCAGACCAATCTCCCTGATCAATATTGATGCAGAAGTCCTTAAGAAAATCTTAGCTAACTGAATCTAAAAAATGATACACCCTGATGAAGTAGAATTCATCCCAGGAATTGAAGAATGGTTCAGCGTATGCAAGTCAGTTAACATAACTTTTTACTAACACATTACTAAAAGGAAAGATGAGCATATCAGTTGATGCAGCCTTTGACAAGATCCAACATGCATTCATGATAAAACCTCTAAACAAGGTGGCCAGAGCTATAGTACAGCAGGTTGGGTGTTTGCCTGGCCACAAGGCTGACCTGGGTTCAATTGCCAGCATCCCATATGGTCCCCTGAGCACCACCAGGATTAATTCCTGAGTGCAGAGCCACGAGTAACCCCTGAGCATTGCCAGGTGAGACCCAAAAAAGCAAAAATGCAAAACAAAACAAACCTCTCAACAAAATAGAGGCAGAAAGAGCCTTCCTCAAGATCTGAGCCAGAGCAGTAGTCCAGTGGGGAGGGTGTTTACCTTGCACACTGCTGGCCTAGGTTCGATCCACGGGAATTCCATATTGTCCCCAGCGCCTCCAGGAGTGATTCCTGAGTGCAGGGAGTGACCCAAAAAGCCAAAAGATAATAATAATAATAATAGCAGTAGTAATAGTAGTAATAACAGCTACCTACAATAAGCCCAGAGCCAATATCATTCTTTCTTTTTCTTTTCTTTTTCTTTTTTCTTTTTTTTTTTCTTTTTTTTCTTTTTGGGTCACACCTGGCAATATTTAGGGGATATTCCTGGCTCTGCACTTAGGAAGTACTCGGGAGACCATATGGGATGCTGGGATCTAACTCGGTTTGGCTGCGTGCAAGGCAAATGCCCTATCTCTTCAGCCCCCCAAGATATTTCTTTCTTTCTTTTTTTTTATTTTGCTTTTTTTGGGTCACACCCAGCAATGCTCAGGGGTTACTCCTGGCTCTGCACTCAGGAATTACTCCTGGTGGTGCTCATGGGACCATGTGGGATGCCAAGGATCGAACCCAGATCAGCTGCGTGCAAGGCAAACGCCCTACCCACTGAACTATCGCTCCAGCCCCCAAACTATTTCTTAATATCAAAAACTGAAAGAATTGCCTTCGAAAGCAGTACAAGGCAAGGGTGTCCACTCTTTACACTTTCATTCAACATGTGTTACAGAAGGCTACAGCAATCAGGCAAGAAAAATAAATCAAAGGGTTCCAAATTGGAAAGAACTCAAATTATCACTATTTGTAGATGACATAAGTCCTGGAAGAGTCCACAAAAAAGTCCCTAGAAGCAATAAACCAATACAGTGATGTGGCCAGCTACAGAATTTGTACACAAAAACCAGTTTCATTCTTTTATACAAAGAAGGAATCAGGGGCCGGAGCAATAGCACAGCAGGTAGGGCATTTGCCTTGCACGCGGTTGACCTGGGTTCAATTCCTGGCATCCCATATGGTCCCCCAAGTACCTCCTGGAGTAATTCCTGAGTGCAGAGCCAGGAATAACCCCTGAGCATTGCTGGGTGTGATGCAAAAAAATATATAAGAAAAGCACTTAAGGAGTCTATTCCATTTAAAATAGTATTCAAAAACTTCAAATATCTAAGAAGCGGCTTAACAAAAGACATTGTTGATCTGTATCATAACTTTAAATAACTAAAATAGAAAATCTTAGGACATGGAAAAATATCTCATGCTCATGAATCAGAAGAGTCAATGTTATTAAAATGACTATCCTGCCAAGCTGTTACATAGCTTCAATGCGATTCTACTCCAAATTCAGACAGCATTCTTCCAGGACCTAGAAAAGTCAATAATGAAGTTTATATGTAGTCAGAAAAGACCACAAATAGCAAAAACCATACTAAAAATTAAGAAATTGGTAGGTATTTCATTACCAAATTTGGAACTGCATGGTACTAGAGTAAAAGATAAATGCTCTTATCGGTGGGTCAGAATCAAATACCCAACGTCAAAATCCTATATATAAACAATTTTCCATAAGGGAGCTGAGAACATGAAATGGAATAAAGATAGTCTATTCAACAATTGGTGCTAGGGAAATTGGATAACTGCCTGTTTGAAATTAAAGCTGGATCCATTATCTTCACAACTCATGCAGAAGTCAATTCAAATTGGATCAAAGGCCTTGAGATCAATCAGAAACAAATATATTTTCTTCAAGCACTTTGAAAAAAATATAGTCAGAACACCTTAAGATTTGGGCTTCAGGGGCTGGAGCGAGAGTCTAGTAGGTTGGGTGTTTGCCTTGCTTGCAGCTGATTTGAGTTCTATCCCTGTCATCCCATATGGTCCCCTGAGCACCGCCAGGAGTAATTCCTCAGTGTCGAGTCAGGAGTAACCCCCTGAGCATTTCCAGGTATGACCCCAAAAAGCAAAATAAAAAAGATTTGGGCCTCATAGGAGTCTTCAGTGAGCTGATACCACTGGAAAAGGCAACAAAATAAAAATTAAACAAATGGGACTATATAAAATTAAGTGCTTCTGCATCACAAAAGAAGCATGGACTAAAAATAAAAGATGGCTAATTGGGAAAAATATTTTTATTTAACACATCTTATAAAGGTTTGATATCTGCAACATGTAAAGTACTCACAAAGATCAAGAATGACAAGTTCAAAGAAATATCAAAAAATGGGGAGAGTAAATGAATAGACACTTTTGCAGAAAGGCAGGTGGATGGCAAGTAGGCACATGAAAAATTGATCAACGTTACTTATCAGAGAAACCCAAATCAAGATGACAAGGTGATACCATCTCACACCAGTGAGAATGGCACATATTAAAAATAGGAACCTAATCTGTGTTGGCAGAGATGTGAAAAAGGGACCCTCATTCACTGCAGGTGGGAATGTTACCTGGTATAACCCCTGTGGAAAACAGTATGAAAAAGTTTCAGTTAACTTAAAATTGAACTGCTTTATGACCCAAGAATCCCACTTTTTTTTCTTTTTTGGGTCACACCTGGCAATGCTCAGGGGTTTCTCCTGGCTCTGCACTCGGGAATTACTCCTGGTGGTGCTCAGGGGACCATATGGGATGCCGGGGATCGAACCCAGGCCGGCACAGGCCAGCTGCGTGCAAGGCAAACGCCCTACCCACTGGGCTATCGCTCCGGCCCCAGTCCCATTTTTTGGGCATCTGCCTCAGGACAGAAAAACATTCTCTCAAAAAGACATATGCACTCAGCACAATAACTAAGATAGGAAATCAACCTAGGTGTCTATCAACAGATGAATGGGTTCTGAAGATGGGTGCGTTTGTGTAAATATATATATATATATATATATATATACACACACACATACACAGTGGAATACTGTGCAGCTGCAAGTAATGATGAAATTATGTAATGTGCTGAAACACAGTTGGGACTGAAAGATAATCATGTTGAGTGAAGTAAGCCAGAAGACAGACAGGATGATCTCACTTATTTGTGATATATAAATACTAGATTGGAAAATGTAGTAAAGGGGGCATGCCTAGATTATCCTTGACTCTAGTGTTTTAGAGAGGACAGTGAAGGAAAGAAACCAAGAGGGCAGAGAATGGGAAACAGTAAGTGGACAGACTTCAGGGCTTCAGACCCCTTTACCTTTCAGCAGTGTACCTCATTGGGGATGCACAACTTTTTTTTTTTTTAAAGCAGTAAGTTTGGGTATCTTATTTAGCACAGTTGTTGATCAAGGGTATATCCTTTCTGTTTTTGTTTTTTTTCCCGTCTGATTTCCCATTCATTTTTTGAAATATTTTATTATACCACCGTTAGGTATACAATTACAAGATGTTCATGTCTGAATTTTGGTTCTACAGTGTTCCAATACCCATCCCTCCACCCCTGCCCATCTTCCATCACCAATATCCCCACCTCCCTCCCCTTCCGTCAGCCTGCCTCCATGGCAGGTTCTTTATCCTTTCTCTCTCCTTCTTGCTTCCCTTTCTTACACATTGTAGATTTTAATATATTCTAGAACATGGCTGGTTCCACTAGTTTGATGTACCGGGTCCAGACCACGAAAATGGCAGCTATTATGGTGAGCAAGTCTCATCCAGCTGCTTCTGAGGCCCTACAGAGGTGATGGGCCCACTCCCAAAACTTATCTTGCCTCCTGGGAGCCTCATGGTCAGCTGAGCTAGGGGGAGAGCCGGATGGCAGCTCTCCCCTGTGCATCTGTGTCTCTGCATCATGGCAGAGAGCCCCGAGGCAGTTTGTGAGGGGGCCGCCACCAGGCCTCTGGGACAGGTCAGAGGGGAATGGGTACTCCAGCTCCATCTCCAGGAACACCTGGTGACTTCCACCTCTGAGAGCCGCCTACCTGGGCTTGAGCTCGACTGCTCTGAGCTGGTCTTGAGATCAGTGTCTCTCTTGCGTGGGTTCTGATGAGCTGTGGGGTTTGGTCCATTCATTTTTAAATATAGCTATCAGTCAAGGATTTACATACTGATCCTCCATTTACTGCAATGTAATCTTCAAAGAGCGACTGTAAACGTTTAATCCCAGTTCTTTCCATGAGAAAATAGGAAAGATGGTAATCGATAAGATAAAATTATATGTATTTTTTGTCATCACATGGTTCTGTATGTACATTGAGTTTAGAATTTTTTAAAAAATATTCTAGTCCTGGATTTATATCCTTGAAAACTTTTGAAAATAAAATTTTTGAAATGCAGGTCGTAGTTAAATTATCAACATTATAACATGTTAGTTTTCTGGCAATTTGAATTGTAATGTTACCAGGATGTTTATTTACCTACAGTTATGTGAAATTTGATATGATGATTAAGTTATGCTATTTCCAATGCATTCTGTTGTATCATTGTTGAATAGTTAGTATGAATGTTACAAGGATTACAAGAATTCAATGTAGGACATTGAATTCTCTACTACAATCAGCTGTTCTGACTTGGTTTATTCTAAAGTCACATGGTCAGATCATCACTTTCATCTTTGGTACTTGAGTTTTGAGCTTTGCATTAATGCCACTGGATGTTAATAGAGCATTGTCAACCAGAGCAGATTGGATTTCTGTTAAGACAATACTTTGTTTTGAAGACTAAATCTGTATGGGGAGCATTATGCTGAATACAATCACCGACAGCACGGATAGGAAATGTTGCTATCTTTGGGATGATATAATTGGCTAGTACTTCATAAAAAACTTTTAAAAAAATAAACCCAGCTATTTTTCCATCTAAACTTCATATGAGTACATCTGTTTTAGTTGCTAATTTGACTCTTTTTACAAAATTAATGCTTTGGCTTACTGTAGTATTAAGTACATTACATTAAAACATGAGGTTTTATTTTGTTTGTCGTGGCACACCCATTGACGCTCAGAGGACCATGGGTACCTGGGATCAAACTCAAGGCATTCCATATGCAAGGCAAATACTACCACATAAGCCACATCCCTGACGTGCAAATTTTATATTTTGGTAGTGTTTTTATTAATGTTTTATTCAGAACTTGGTCTAAGGACTTAAATAGGATTTTTTGATGAATATTTTGAAGAGTATCTAAGTTTGGTAGTAAGCTGCATATCACCAAAACAGAAACTACATATATATTAGCAGCATCCTGAAGTAAAGATTCCAACTGCTCTAGTTGTCAGTAATAGTAATTTACTTTGCTTAAAACTGGCACAGAAATGTTGCTTCTACTTCTCAGACCATACTAAAACTAATTTCAGCCCTGCTATGAAAAATGTATCAATTGCCATGAAAATTTGACAAATGGAGGTAGCCTTAATCCAATTCAGTTTTAGTGACAGAAGTACTAAAACATTTCTAGTTTTTCACCATCAAAAAATATAATCTTTGTACTTATGCCTTTTGGCTTTGGTGGTGGTGTAGGTAATAAATGCACTGCTGTTAAGAATGGCACTACTGGAGCGATAGCGCTGCCCATAGGACTTTGCCTTGCAGAGCAGCCGCCCGGGTTCAATCCCCAGCATCCCATATAGTCCCCTGAGTACCGCCAGAAATAATTCCTGAGTGCAGAGTCAGGAGTAACCCCTGAGCATCACCAGGTATGACCCAAAAAGCAAAAAAAAAAAAAAAAAAAAAAAAGAAAGAGAAAAAGAAAGAAAGAAAGGAAAAAGAAAAGAAAAAAAAAGGCACTACTGTAATCATGAAATTTGTTGCTATTTTGTTTTTGTTTGCTTGTTTGGGGGCCACAATCTGGTGATACTTGGCTTACTTCTGGCTCTGGACTCAGGAATTACTCCTGGCTGTGCTTCAGGGAACCACATGTAGTGCCACATACTGAACTGGGTTTGCCACGTGCAAGGTAAGCAACCTATCCTCTGTACTCTTGCTCCAGCTCCTCTTTTGTTTTATTCTTCAGAAGTTTATTCTTAAATCCTACTGATACTAAGTTAAAAGAAGCCATATATCTAGATTAATATATTTTGTAAAATTAGGGGGTATTTAACACTTGGGTCATTTCATTTCTGAGATTGGGCTTTTTTTTTTTTCCTTTTTGGGATCACACCTGGCAATACTCAGGGATTATTCCTGACTCTGCACTCAGGAATTACTCCTGACGGTGTTTGGGGACCATATGGGATGCTGGGGATCGAACCTGGGTTGGCCGTATGCAAGGCATACACTCTTCCCTGCTGTGCTATTGCTCCAGCCCAGGGTCCATCCTTGTCATAGATGGCAAGATTCATTCTTTGTGTTACTCAATATTATTCCAGCACGCTTGTGTATGCTTTATCCATCATCCAACCAGGGACACTTTTAAGATTTTATTTACATATCTCGACCATGTCTTTTTGAATTAATGTTTTTATTTCTTTTTTTTTTTTTTTTTTTTGCTTTTTGGGTCGCACCCGCGATGCTCAAGGGTTACTCCTGGCTCTGCACTCAGGAATTACTCCTGGCGGTGCTCAGGGGACCATATGGGATGCCGGGATTCGAACCCGGGCCGACACAGGCCGGCCGTGCAAGGCAAACACCCTACCCGCTGGGCTATCGCTCTGGCCCCATTTCCTTCAAATTAATAACCGTAAATGGAATTTCTAGATGATATGATAGTCGTAATATGGTGATATTATTTTATATTTCATTTGGAACCTCCATATTGTTTTCCACCAGTTTACATTTCTACAGTTTTCTTTTTACTCCATCATCACTAGCACTTGCTGTTTCTTGTCTTTGATGCTAGCTGTTCTGATAATTTCCAGGTGGCTTTGGTTTGCATGTTTCATATAATTAGTGATATTGTTCATCTTTTCATGTTTATGTGTCTGTTCTGAAAAGATGTTTGTTCAGATCCTGTTCATTTAAAATTTTGTTGGTTTGGGAATTATGCTTGGAGATGATTAGGAATTACTGTCAACTCAGTACCTGTTGGTCCCTTCTGGGATCCAGTTCAGGGAACCAGTAGTACTAAGAATCAAATTTTGGACTTTCATGTGTAGCACATGCACTCAAACCTACTAACCTATTTTCCGCTTCTCCTGTTCAATTAAAATTAGATTGTATTTTTTGTTCTGGAATTGTATGACTTCCTTATGCATTGAGTATTAGCCCCTTACTATATAATTTGCAGATATTTTCTCTGATTCATGTTTGTTGCCTTTCATCTTTTTGATAATTTCCTTTCTGTGGCAGATATTTTAGTTAGATTTTTTGGAGTTGAAGATCATCTCTTAGACTGATATGAGGGAGTTTACCATTTGTCTTTTTGTCAACTGTATTTTAAGATTTCAAGCCATATCTTTAGTCTGTGTGGACTTAATTTTTTTGTCTGGTGTACAGATTTAGTCTAGTTTCATTCTTCCAATATTTTATTCAGAGACCGACCTTCTGTCCATTGTATGTTCTTAACACCTTTCTGGTAAATATGAATAAATACCTATTTGCATGGGATTCTTCCTGTAATCTTTGTTCCAGTGAACTCTGTTTTATATGCTAATGCCATACTATTTTGGTTACTATTGCTTTTTGTAGTTGACTATTGAACAAGAAGATTTTGAATTGCCCAGGTATTTTATTCTCCTGTGAATTCTGCACTTAAGGATTCCACTAGCTGCTTAAGTTGATGGCTTAAGTGTCTAGATGCAGAACCTATGAATAAGAGGTCTGACTATAGTTATATGCAAATTTTCAATTGCACACATTTTTGGATTGTTTATTTCTGTGGAACATGCATTCCTGATGCTGGAGAGATAGTACAGTGGGTAGTATGTGCATGTGCTCGAGCTCAGTTTGATCCCTGACACTCAAGGTTCCCAGGAGTGTTCCCTGATCATATATCCAGGAGTAAGTCCTGAAGACAGAGCCAGAAGTAAGTCCTGAGCATTGCTGGGGATAGCCTCAAAACAAAATACCTTTCTATATTCAGTTTTTTTTTTCTTTTTTGGGTCACACCTGGCAATGCTCAGGGGCTACTCCTGGATCTGTACTCAGGAATTACTCCTGGCGGTGCTTGGGAGACCATATGGGATGCCGGGGATTGAACCCAGGCGGCATGGGCCGGCCGCATGCAAGGCAAACGCCCTACCGCTGGGCTATCACTCTGGCCCCAAGAATTTCTTATTCTTTGGTTAAATAAAAGTGGGAAGAGTATACTCTTGATCCTGATCTTAAAGGAAAAAGCTTCAACTTTTCATTGTTCTATACAATGCTAGCTGTGAACCTGTCATATGCATCCTTCATTTTGATGAGGTATATTCCTTCTATATCTGTTTTGTTGAGTTTTTTTTTAAAAACTCATGGAGGTTAGAACTTTGTTTTGGTGTCACACCTGGCTGTGCTCAGGGATCACTCCTGGTGGTGCTCAGGGTACCGTATGGGATACCAGAGATCAAACCCAAGTTGGCTATGTGCTAGACAAGCACTCTACCTGCTGTACTATCTTTCCGTCCCTTGGATGTTAGATCTTAGATTGTTTTCCGCATATATGGAGAGATGTCACTTGTCTTCCCATTGTTCATCGATTTGCTTGAACAGACGCCAGTAAGGACTCCATTCGTTGGGAATGAGGTCCATTATTGTTACTGTTTTTGACATATCGAATACACCACCGGTAGCTTCTGGGCTCTGCTGTGGCTGTGGGTTTATCACAGGGTGCCCAGTCTTTTTCATGGAGAATGATCATCATGGAGAGATGATCATAGGACTTTAGCCTTCACCTTGTCAGTGTGATTTTTGTGCTATTTGGGTCACACCCAGCAATGCTCAGGGGGTTACTCCTGGCTCTGCACTCAGGAATTACTCCTGGTGCTGCTTCGGGGACCATATGGGATACTGGGATTGAACAGGGTCAGCTGCATGCAAGGCAAACACCCTACCCGCTGTGCTATCGCTCTGGCCCTTGTCATTGTTATTTATCACAATAATTTGTATTTGTTGATCATTCCTTGTATTCCTGTAATACATTCCACTTTGTAATAGTGTTGGTTCTTTAAATGTATTGTTGAATTTATTTAGCTAATATTTTGTTAAGAATTTTTCTAGTTGTCATGGACATTGCCTTTGGTATTCTTTGTGTGTGTGTGGGGGGGGGGGTGTGGGTGTGTGTGGTATTTTGTTATTAAGATAATGATAGTCTGAACATGAATTTGGAAGTATTCTATTCATTTTTGGGGAGAAATTTGGGAAGGATTGTTACTAATTTGACTGTTTGGTATAATAACTATAAGAAGCCATCTGATCTTGGACTTTCTTTTGTTGAGAGGTTTGTGATTCCTCACATTTCCTTGTTTATACCTCTTTTCAACCATCTTTTTCCCACTCAAAGCATTTGTTTTTCTTCCTGGCTATCTTCCCATGGGCTTGGTCTTATTTTGTTTTTAAATGGCTTTTATTGCCCTTCCTTGAAGAGTTCTCTGAAGGTCATTTGTCTAACTTTGCCTGCTTTAGACCTTTATTTAAATGGACATCGTTCTAGTCCACTAGTATATTACGTGTATTTGCATTCATTTTTATTGCTTCTATCTTCTATTTTACTAATATGCTGTAGTTTATTTTGCAGTTAAGTGTACTTTCTAGTTTTTAGCGAATTTAAACACTGTAGATAAAAATGGGTACGTAAAATGACCTAATGTACAGTTTAAGAATTGCTACTCTGGGGCCCAAGTATAGTGGTTAAGTTGCATACCTCGGATGCACCCAACCCTTACTTGATTCCCAGCACCACCTGGTCACCCCAGCACCCCCAAACAGCCCTGCACTGCAGGGCCCAAACCACACAATTGCTGGTTTATTTGGCTGAGAATCCATGGGAGAGGCCTCAGGGTCCTCTGAAGACTGACTAGGAGCCTAAAATCAATTGTGTTTCTCCAAGTTTATACAATATAGTATTTGGGTTAAAGGATATGCATATTTTCAACTTGAGATGATAATGCCAAATCATCTTTTTTCTGAAGTTGTTAAGCAGTTTAATTATTCTCACTAGCAAAATGTGTATGGAAAATTTTCTATTCTGTAGGATCATCATTTCCTCACTCTTAATTTTCTTAAACTATATGGAGTAAGGTCTTTTCGTTTTATGTTGTGTAAACCAAGGGCCGTAGGGTTTAAATCATTTGCCAGAGTTCACATAGTTACAAGAAGCAGAGCTGGAATTTGAACCTAGACCTGACTCAGGAGCAGATACTTTAAGTTTTACTTCTACTATTTCAGGTCCTTTTTTTTTTTAAACAGATTGTCTGTAAAGGCTCAATATTCATTCACTGTATCTTCAATAAAAAGGAAATTTCTGAACTCATGTTGACATTTTAATACATACTGAGGGAGTGGAGGTAGGTTAATAAATGACAAAAATAATAAAAGAAGATAATGAAAAATATTAAATATCTGCTATGAAAAAAATAAAGGGAACACTGATGAGAAGAAAAAACTCTAGTATGGAAGTTTGAACATTTGATTAAAAAGAATTGTAGGATAGGTGCATAGAATAGTTACCCTAATAGCATATAAACTATGATACCTTAATAAAAAATAATTTAAAAATAGAATTGCAATAGTACAGTGGCTAGAGTGTTTGCTTTGCACATGGCCAGCCTGCGTTTGATCCCCAGCATCCCATGGACAACCTGGTTTGATCCCTGGCATCCCATATGGTCCCCTAAACACTGCCAGGGGTAATTCCTGAGTGCAGAGCCACAAGTAACCCCTGAGCATCACCTGATCTGGCCAAGAAGCAAAAAAAAAAAAAAAAAGAAAAAGAAAAAGTTACTAGCTTGAACAGCTAATGTGGGTTTTGAATTGGGAAAGAAAAATAGATAACTGGAAGTGATTAGTCTGTTCTATCTAACTTCCTCTCTAACTTCCACATATAACATCCATCCATCCATCCAGCTTTTGGGGGAGGGGTCACACCCAGCAATGCTCAGGGATTACTCCTGGCTCTGCGCTCAGGAATTACTCCTGGCACCGTGTGGGGACCATATGGGATGTCAGGAATTGAACCCGGTCAGCCGCATGCAAAAGGCAAATGCCCTCCCCACTGTGGTATTGCTCTGGCCCCCCCATATAACATCATTTAGTACATAGTTTCATGCTTGAACATTTGACACACCTTCCTTGGCTAGTTGTTTAAACCTAGTAATGCTATCTCTTTGACATCCAGGGCAAAAGGTTTTTTCACGTTTTTTTTTTTTTTTTTTTTTTTTTTGGGTCATGCCCGGCAATGCTCAGGGGGTTACTCCTGGCTCTGCACTCAGGAATTACTCCTGGCGGTGCTCGGGGACCATATAGGATGCCGGGATTGAACCTGGGCCCTACCCGCTGGGCTATCGCTCCTGCCCTTTTTCACGTATTTTTGAGGACCATGTTAGAAGCTCTGCGCTTCTGTAGATTTTGAAGTAGGGGAAGACAGAAAGATGGAACAAGCAGTAAGCAGTGAAAATATATAGCTGAGGAATAGGGAAGTTCATGCAGGAAATTTCCTGAGTTACTTGATTTCTGTGTTTTCTGTTCTCTTGTCCAAACTAGGTCCCTAAACTAATTTCCTTGGGGAATCATACCAGTTAAAAGATTTACTGCACTGCTACAATAGTTTCAGAATTAAATTTAACAGATTGTTTCGTCATTTATAGTAAATTATAGTAGCTTTTAGGACCCGAGCGATAGCACAGCAGGGAGGGCATTTGCTTTGCATGTGGCTGACCCGGGTTAGATTCCCGGCATCCCATATGGTCCCCCAAGCAGCGCCACGAGTAATTCCTGAGTGCAGAGCCAGGAGTAACCCCTGAACATTGCTGGGCGTGACCCCAAAAAAGTAAAAAAGTAAGTAAATAAATAAATTAATAATAATAATAACAACAATAATATGATAGTAATAATAATAAATAAAGTTAGTAAAATTAAAACAGGCATGTTCTTTAGCATGGAAATTGATTCAAAACCATAAAAGTAAATCTTCAAAGCTTTAAAGGATGGTGCTATGGGCCTCCATGAGATGATATAGTGCATCCCATGCGTACGAGAAGAGGCAGAATCTCTGGCAGAACATAACGGGATTGGTCAAAGCCGCACCCTTGGAACAAATCAGTTTGTGGGCAGGGCCAATCTAGAGATAACTGACAGTTCTCCACCCAATAGCTATGTTTTCTCAATCACAGCTATGCAAACAGAAGGTAGGTTTTGTTATTGTTCTTTTGGGGATGGAGTGAGGTGCTCAAGAACCTAGATGCTGCTAACAGTGATCCTCACCATCTTGACTAGAACCTTAAACGTTTGAGTGCTGCAATGATGCTCTGGTCTCCGAGGCTCTTCCTGTCACCAGGGCTACATGAGGGGTTGCCTGAGGTCATGCAGTGCCAGGATCAAACTTTGGTCCTTGAGAACTGCAGAAGATTTTTAGCACATCTGATCCCATGTCCTAGAAAATAATGTTGATATATTTCAAGAATGAGATCACACAGTCTGATACCAAGACTCTCAAATAGAAATATTTTAAAGGTTAATATTTTCTTTGAGGCTTCACCTACAGTCTCTAGTGTATACAGTTTTTTTTTCACTTTAAGAACCTAAAAATATAAAACACAATAGATTCTCAAAAGAAATAAAACCCTTCTTGGTTCTTTAAATACCTAGTAAAGCTCTGGATTTATAAATAAATCCCTTAATCTTATTCTTTTATTAAATAAATAAGTAAATAAGTAAATTACTATCCTCCCGTTGATCATCTATTTGCTAGAGCAGGCATCAGTAACATCTCCATATGTCCTGTTTCATGCTAGTAGAGCTCAAGGGCATCTGCTTGCTCCAGGAACATAAAGAGACTCAAACCATTATATTAGGTCATGGGAATGAACTAATATAATTGTTACTGGTATTTGTCATATCAAATAAAACAGGGCAGCTTTCCAGGCTTGCTGGGCAGGTGGCATACCCTTGTAGTCACCTCTAAATATAGCATTTATAGATGAACCGCGTGGCCGCAAGCGGCTGCGCGAGATGGACTGTGATAGGCTGTCGCTGGTTGGAGTTCTGACGAGAGGGAAGTGTGGATGTGGAAAATGGCGGCCTGATGGAGGGGGTCATCTGGCTTGTTGTGCAGCTCTGCTGGGGTGGCGGGCCAGGATTGGAACCTGCCATTCCTCCCGGGCGCCTAATGAGCGGCTAGAACCCGCCATCCCTCCTGGGCGCCTCGTGAGCTGCTGGGCATAGGAGAGCAAGTAGCAGCTCTGCCCCATGTCTGTAAGTCTCTGGATCAGCATACCTGGACCGATTGAAAAAAAACTGCTGCAGGGTGGCAGCAGTTTTACTCTCAAATAAGTAAATAAGTAAATAAAATAGTAGCTTTCAAAGATGTCTATTCAGGGAAGCAGACATGAGTATTTAGGGAAGTGTCTGACACAGTATGATTTTTAAGGGAATATTAACTGTGTTTTTTTTTTTTTTTTTTGGGTCACACCCAGAAATGCTCAGGGGTTACTCCTGGCTTTTCACTCAGGAATTAATTCCTGGTGGTGCTGGGGGGGGGGGGGGCTGGGTGTTCATATGGGATGCTGGGGATCGAACCCAGGTTTGCCACGTGCAAAGCAAACGCCCTACGTGCTGTGCTATCTCTTC
This sequence comes from Cryptotis parvus, assembly GCA_021461705.1. Taxonomy (NCBI): domain Eukaryota; kingdom Metazoa; phylum Chordata; class Mammalia; order Eulipotyphla; family Soricidae; genus Cryptotis; species Cryptotis parvus. The sequence continues at coordinate 46,494 of JAJIBD010009448.1, read as the reverse complement.
TCCCCTATGAATAGTAACTGTTATTAAAGTAAACAAAATTGATATGATGAGTTCACATGCTAAGAATTCTTAGTTTATCCCATAGGTAATCGGTAACTAAAACTAGATAATGTACAACTATATAAGAAACTCTTGTTTTTGAAGGCAGAAAAATGAATTTTATTTGTATTTTACATATTTAGCACAAGAAAAAAAACTTTGTTTTTGGGTAACACTCAGCTAACTCAGGGGTTACTCCTGGCTCTGCACTCAGGAATTAACTTCTGGCAGTGCTCAGGAGACCATATGGAGTGCTGGGGAGGTAAATGCCCTACCCACTGTGCTATTGCTCTGGCCCCAGGAAAATAATTTTTAATACAGTAAAGTAGAATTGGGTAGGATTTTATACCAGAATTTACCTCACCCCCAAATGCTCAAATTTAAGTTAACTTCCTAGTTTACAATGCAGTTTTTTTTTCCTGGAATAAAACTCTTTAAAAGACATGGGGAAACCATCTCATTTCTTGTTATATCTTTTGAGCGTTTGTGTGCCAAGGAATTGAAATCTGCATTGGTCACATATGCAAGGCAAGTACTCTACGCCCTAGGGGGAAAACTTTTTTAACATTTAGGTTATATTGATTAACATTTATTAATAGTTAACATGTTAACATTTATTAATAGTTAACTTGAAATTGACTAACTTGAAAAATAGCAATCGTTGTTGTTGACACTATACTTAGTACCTTCTTCCTAATAAGGAATTGGTATATGTATTAGAAACTTTCAGTTTTTATTGAATTTATGTATTTTTTTTTCTTTTTTTTTTTTTTTTTTTTTTTTGGTGGGGTCACACTCAGCAATGCTCGGAGGTTATCTTTACCTCTGCATTCAGGCTTATTCCTGTCTCTGTACTCAGGAATTTACTCCTAGCACTTCTCAGGGAACCATATGGGATGGTAGGGATTAAACTCAGATCAGCCCCAAGGCAAACATCCTACCCACTGGTACAATTGCTTCAGACCCAGTTTTCTATCCTTTAGATTGGTAAGGTTGGTTTACTGCATGAAAAGCTCTATCAGTCATGATTGGGATTTAAGTTTTATTGCATGAAACAGAATGTTGGAAAACTATATCATCTTTTGATACATAAGTGACTGAAAGAAAATTACCTGTACATAAAACTTTATCTTACAGAGAAACTAAAACTCGTATTCAGTTTTTCTTCCTTTGCAGCTTTCCTCATCTTTCATTCCTAGCCATCCTCAAATTCCATCAATAGATGTTGGGGCCGGAGCGATAGCCCAGCGGGTAGGGCGTTTGCCTTGCACGTGGCCGGCCCATGCCGGCCGGGTTCGATCCCTGGCATCCCATATGGTCCCCTGAGCACCGCCAGGAGTAATTCCTGACTACAGAGCCAGGAGAAACCCCTGAGCATTGCCAAGTGTGACCCAAAAAGCAAAAAAAAAAAAAAATTTAATATGATCCTAATACTGTATTAAGGCAAGTAGTCTAAGAACCATTCTGTAGTTCAGAGGTGATGTTGAAAGCAGATTCTACTCTAAATAAATGAATCTTTATCCAGAAGCATAGACTCTTAGTGGTTCATTAAAGTATGGTCAAGATTTCATATTCCTGCTGTATGTGTAATACATAATCAGATGCAGTCAGGAATCCTTGTTGCAAGAGGAGGCAAGGGTACTCAACACTGCTATAGACATTGTCCTTACTGTAATGGATCCTTGCATCCAGTTGACATGAGCATCATTAACTGGATGCCAGGCAGCTCATTTGGAAACCCAAGGAAACTTGCCCTTGCTCTGATAGGTTAGCTGTGTATGTGAATTTGTTCTTGTTAAAAGTAGGGGACCATGGGGCCGGGAGTGATAGCCCAGCGGTAGGGTGTTTGCCTTTGCACGCAGCCGGCCCATCCATGCCGGCCCGGGTTCGATCCCCGGCATCCCATATGTTCCCCCGAGCACCGCCAGGAGTGATTCCTGAATGCAAAGCCAGGAGAAACCCCTGAGCATTGCTGGGTGTGACCCAAAAAAGCAAAAAAAAAAAAAAAGTAAAAATAAGTAGGGGGCTGGAGCAATAGCACAGCAGGTAGGGCATTTGCCTTGCACGTGGCTGACCTGGGTTTGATCCCGGTATCCCATATGGTCCCCTGAGCACCGTCAGGGAGTAATTCCTGAGTGCAGAGCCAGGAGTAACCCCTGAGCATTGCCGGGTGTGACCCAAAAAGCAAAAAAATAAAAAATAAAAGAAGTAGGATACATTTCCACTAACTTGTATGCTATACGTGAATCATATTTTCACATTTGTACCATGAAATGTGAGAATTTCAGAATACTAAAATTAATAAATTTAGAAGAATACTGAAATTGCTGCATAATATTCCAGTTGTATTTACTGGCTTTCTAATCCCAAAATTAGGTCTCTTCAGCTATTTCAGGCAGCTGTCCTGCGGCAACCATCTTTACATGGAAAACCTAAGAACTCTCAAGGGGTGGTAATAGTGATCACGAATTATTTCGTGTTTTTAGTTTGGTTGGTTTTGTTTTTATTTTAAAGGGAAGAGGAATATGGCCATGCCTGGTGATGCTCAGTGGCTATTCCTGGCTTTCTATTCAGAAATGACCCCTGACAGTGCTCAGGGGACCATATGCCATGCGAGGGATTGAACAGGGGTTGGCCAGAAGTCTACTATTCATGCAAAAGTGCCTTTTCTACGTTCTCTCTTTTCAGGCCTATCTCTGTTTTACAGACTGAGAAAGTGTCAGAGAAAGACTGAATTGAAAGTGTAGTATGAATCCAAAAGGCAGATATCGCTTGGTTGGTTTGGGGGTGACACCAGCTATACTCAGGGTTTACTCCTGCTCTGTGCTCAATAATTACCCCTAGTAGTGCTTGGGGGACCTTATGTAATGCCAGGGATCAGACTCAAGTAGATATGCAAGGCAATGCCCTACCTACTTACTATACTATTTCTCTGGCCCCAAGGGAGTCATCTTTTGATTGAATTAAGCATTTCACATAATAGAGATATTTTGTTCTAGAGGACTCTCCCAGATTTACAGGTAATACACATTTTATCTCTAGCCTCTATTATAAAATACTGTCGCTTAAGAAACATGTGAAAGTACCTACTATGGCGATTGATAAAATTAATACTTAGTGAATGAATGGGATGATGTCATATCCCAGATAACTACTTTTCCTCACATGATAAAAGAACATTGGTTACTTTTGACCTTTTCATGTATTCATTACAGTTAAAGAACTGGAACCTGTCTTCATATTTGAATGTTTTGTGTTTATCTGGAGATGCTATTATAGTAACATTAGATCTAAAAAGGATGCTTAGATACAATTTACTCAGTTTTTAAAACCCTAATTAAGCAAAATAGAACTCTGACAGTGCCCTCTCCTCTATGGCTGAAAGAGGGAAAGTATAAATTATTTTCTTTGCCTACTGTGGCCTCAAAGTGCTGATAAGCAGAGAAACTTATCAGTGTTATAACTATTAAAAAACAAACACACAAAAAAAACCCCAAAAAAGTTTGGCCAGGATCAAACTCTGGGTCAGCAGCATGGAAGATAGCACCATACTTGCTGTACTAGTGCTTCAGCCCCAGTTTATAATTATTTTAAATGTTCACTTTGTTATGTCCACTTTACATTAGAAAGTTTTTAAATATTTCAAACTACCTTTGGAACTGGGAACGGGGTAGGTGGTGGGGAGTGGGAGGGTTGGTGAGAGAACTTGGTGCCTGACAGTGCAGCCCAACAGGACTCTTCCTCGCCCTGCTCAGTAGGGACCCCTGGTGGTGGTCATGTGCGGTGCCGGAATTTCTAAACCTTTACTCTTCATTTAGAGGCAAGTTGCTGGTTATGACACATTTTCTCATTATATGTAAATTACAATAGTGTCTGCTGGGTGGAGTTCTGACGAGAGAGAAGTCCGGATGTGGAAAATGGAGGCCCTCATGGAGTGGGGGGTCGTCTGGCTTGTTGCAAGGCTCTGCTGGGCTGGCGGGCCAGGGCTAGAACCTGCCATCTCTCCTGGGCTCCTTGTGAGCGACTGGGCACAGGGAGAGCAAGTAGCAGCTCTGCCCCATGTCTGTCTCTGGATCAGCACACCTGGGTGTGACCCACAAAGCAAAAAAAAAGAAAAAAGAAGACAAAAAAGCTTTCAAGCTTTTGTTGTGCAATTTAACAAACAGACAAATATTTCTCAAGCTATATAACAGTCTGTGTGTATATTCAAGCAAATTTGTGCACATGTACATGAATGAAGAGCAATTCTCTCTATATAAGAAAGTGCAGTAAAAACAATTTTCTTTATAAGTAATGAATAACCTCTGTGAGTCTTCAAATTTGCTTGAAGTATCAGGAAGGTGTTCAGCCAGCTCCATCATCTCCTTGGAGATGGAAGCCAACTGTTTCTTCACACTGTAGTGCGGTAGTGCTTGCTCTTTTTATTTATAGCAAATATTTGTGCAACATCGTTCCCCAAAATTTCTAGTTTTCGATAAATGATGAGACCAGAACTCCACCCAGCAGACCAGCCTATCACAGTCCGGCTTAGAGATGACTGCAAGAGTATGCTACCTGCACTGCAGAGCCTGGCAAGCTACCCGTGTTGTATTTGATATGCCAAATACCAGTAACAATTATAGACCTCATTCCGGAATGGATTGTTGCTCTTTATGTTCCTGGAGCAAGCAGATGCCCTCGGGCTCTACTAGCATGAGACAGGACATATGGAGATGTTACTGGGGCCCGCTTGAGCAAATCGATGAACAACAGGAAGACAGTGATACAGTGATACAATAGTGTCGGGAACGCCACCGGGTCCCCAACAGTGCCGGGAAGCGAGTTTGTTTCTACCTCCGAAGCCGGCGGGAATGGATGAAGACTCAGGAATCCGATGCAGTTTTAAAAAAGGCTTTACTTATCACAGGTTCAGGCATACAAATCAGCAATAGGAAAAGCCGGTGTTTAGGATTCCTGGCTAAAACCCCAGCTACGTGTAGGCCAAAATGGCGGCCACCACATCTAAAGGCCCTGCAAAGAAGGAGACAAAGACAAGACTCCTAAGAAGGGTGCAATCCCCAAAAAGAGAGCCCAAAAAGAGAGCCCAAAAAAGAGAGCTAGAGAGAGGAAGCAGGCTGGTTTTATACCCCTGCAACTCAGACATCCCACTATTATGGGAAGCAGGGAGGGTCAAATGCCCTTAGGTAATTTCTCCCAGCACCTCACCTAGGCCCTATTATGCTAATGTTTTGAGCCAAGATCTGCCTGGAAATGCCTTTATAGGGTAGAGAAGGGTGTTTCTGAGATGGCATGTCTGTGTACCAAAGACTAATACTAATGCCAGTTAAATATTTCTCCAAGCCTTCACAAGAGTCTCGTCTACTTCACGGTAGTTTTGTATTTTAGTTGTCTTTGAGTTATCAGGGAGCCATGCTTGCTTGCTTGGAGGCAAACAGCATTTCTCTCTGGTCTAATTACTTAGACATCCAACGTGGCCGGGCAAGTATGCTGGTAAGATCTAGCTAGTCCCACGATGATTATGGTAGCATGAGAGAATATTTATACCAGCTAGTATAGAATACATGGTCAGATAAACTGCCACATTTAGACACCCCCCCTATCTATGAAGTGACCTGCAGGAGGCAATCCAGGGCAGATGCAGAGGCTCATAGAGGAGTCCTGTAACACAATCGTAAACAATAAAACACCAGATTAGCAAGATCAGTATTTATACACTGAGCAGACAGAGGGGAGGTATGATTTGCATCATATAAACATGGACACCATATAGATGATGAATAAAGCAATGGATTAGGTGAGTTGATCATAGAAAATGTAGAGTGGGAAAAAGATGAGTATAGGACCAAATATTGATGGGATGCTTACAAGACCGTGGGTAGGAGATTGAAATATGGTGTTTGAGGAAACAGTGATCAGTGATTATTATGCCATTCAGAAGCTCTCTGAGAGCCATTGATATAGTTGAAGAAACAGCATGTGCCTTGCACATACAAATCACTGGTTTTGATCCCTGATGATACATGGTATCCAAGCACTGTGGGTGTGGTCCTGGTCGGTGTCCTCACCCAATGTGCTGGAAACTTAAACACTCAGACATTGTGTGTAACTCCTACAAAACTAAAACCCCAAGTTATGTGGAGACAGATTTTAAATGTACATTAGATTTGGCAGCAGAGAAATCTTAGATGCCTGAATAAAACTATTCGAAGGTCATTGCAAAGACAGCTGGACATGAAGGGAAGGAGGTGGTAAGAAGTTAATTATGGTTTAAAGAGAAAGAATGATTAAGTTGAGGCAGAAATTTGAATATTTGTGAGACAAGATTGTCAGTAGGGGAAAAAGTCTTCTTTACGCCCTACAAACTGATACCATGGAAACCAGATCTCCCTTTCAGTCCTTTTTTTTTTTTTTTGCTTTTTGGGTCACACCCTGCAACACTGAGGGGGTTACTTCTGGCTCTGCATTCAGGAATTACTCCTAGTGGTGCTCGGAGGGACCCTATGGGATGCCAGGGATTGAACCCAGGTTGGCCCTGTGCAAGGCAAACATCCAACCCCCTGTGCTGTCACTCCCGCCTCCTCTCTTTCAGTCTTAAATTTACTCTCAGAAAAATGTCCAATTCCAGTTGTTTTCCCTCAGTAAAGGTTTCTCTTTATTCTGTTTCCATAGCTTCAACCATTGGCTCTTTATCACTGGCCCCTTTCCTAAGTTCCAGTCATGATTTTTTTTTGCTTTTTTGGGTCACACCTGGCTGCGCTCAGGAGTTATTCCTGCCTCTTCGCTCAGGAATTACTCCTGACAGTGCTCGGGAACCATATGGGATGCCAGAGATCGAACCCAGGTCGACTGCATGCAAGGCAAACGCCCTACCTGCTGTGCTATCACTCCAGCTCCTTGTCATGAATTTTTTAAATACCTGACTTGTTAACTGTCTTCTTAGATTTTTACATGTCCAACTGCGAGATCAGTTGTTCTTCATTTTGATGTAATTTCTCAGCATTCTATTTCTTTTCTTTTAGAGGTTATGAGCACCTAACTCACAGGGATTGTTGTTTTCTTTCTCGTCTGTGTTTCCGTCTTCCCTCTACCTTCAGTCCTGATTGGCAGGTGAAAATTTGCTTCATGTGCTCCTTTAAGAAAAATTATTTCCTCAGAGCCAAATTAATTGGTCCCCTTCATTTAATATGCATAATTCATTAACATCCACATTTATTTAATATTCATAGTTATTATTTGTGATTTTTGCTTTTATCCATTATATGAAAAACAAAACTATCATTTTTTAAATTTTATTGATTTTTTGGGGGAGGGGTTGTGTTACTTCCAGCCATGCTCAGGGCTTACTACTTGTTTTGCACTCAGGAATCATGCCTGTCGATGCTTGGAGGACTTTATGGGATGCCAGGGATTGAACTCAACAAAACCATTATTTCTTTTTTTCTTTTTCTTTCTTTTTTTTTTTTTTTTTTTTTTTTTTTTTTTGCTTTTTTGGGTCACACCTGGTGATGCTCAAGGGTTACTACTGGCTCTGCACTCAGGAATCACTCCTGGCGGTGCTCGGGGACCATATGGGATGCTGGGGATTGAACCCGGCCAGCCATGTGCAAGGCAAACGCCCTACCTGCTGTGCTATCACTCCAGCCCCCATTATTTGTATAAATATTGTGGGCAGATTAAAGATTCCAATTATATACGTTAGGGTTAGCACAATTCATAGTTTATAATTGTGTATGGAAATTTTGTCTTGATGTTTGCGACTTAATAGTAATTTAATACTTATTTTATGATCATAAGTGTACCCTAGTTTGTATGGGCAACAGCTGTATATGATTAATTTTCTTGGCTGATTTAATTAATTTTCATTGATAATATGATTTATCAGCAACTAGTGTATGTTAAAACAAAATGGGTATATTCTACTTTGATTTCCTGTTATTTTAGAAATACAATGATAATGCCAATTTCTTTGAAATTTATTGGTAAAAATATTAAGAATGGCATTAGAATTTTGATTTCACTTTATCACTGTCTCACTGTATCACTGTCTTCCCGTTCATCAATTTGCTTGAGCGGGCACCAATAACATCTCCATACGTCCTGTCACAAGCAAGTGAAGTCCAAGGGCATCTGCTTGCTCTAGGGACAGGAAGAGCCTCAAACCATTCTTCTGAATTGAGGATCATAATTGTTACTAGTTTTTGGCATAACAAATAAAACACGGGTAGCTTGCCAGGCTCTGCCATGTAGGTGGTATGCTTTCAGTAAAAGGCTCTCATCTGGAGCATTTACTGATGAAACTTATAGGGGAATGATCAGGTTACCTCTTTGATGGAGCTCTGAGGAACTATGGAGTCTGGATGTTGAGAATGACTGACCCCAATGATGTGTGGGTTGCTCTGGCTTCTTGCTAGGCTTATTGGGATGACGGGTATCAGTTAGAGCCTGTCTAGAACTGCATACATTGTGTAAATGTGAAAGATCCTGGGAAGGACCTTATCCTAAAATAAGTATTATCTAAGAATATTGTACAACAGCAAAGCAGCCGCGCACCAGTGGAGCTGTGGATCTGGCGTGGGTGGGTCTCTCTTCCGGAGTAGCTGGCATGGAGGTGGAGGAAAGGGCGGAGCCCAAACTCCACTCCGAGTCTGGCCAGCGTGGTCTCTCCCCACATGTCTGAGCGAACCCTTGGAGCAATGTTGGACTGCCAGGAGCTGGCTGAGCCCCCTTACCGGAGGTCAGCTCCATGGGTTGCTCCCACGTGGGGCTGGCCGAGCAGCGCAGCTGTGGGTCTCAAAACAGCATGGTATTGGAATAAAAACAGACCTGTGGACCTATGGAATAGAGTTGAGTATCCTGACACCCGGCCTCAAATATATGATCGTTTAACCTTTGATAAAGGAGCAAAATGTATGAAACGGAGCAAGAAAACTCTCTTCAACAAGTAGTAGTGGGAAAACTAGACAGCTACATGTAAAATAATGAATTTGGACCTCTAACCCCATGCACAAAAATCAGATCAAAATGGATTAAAGATCTCAATACCAGAAGAGATGATAAGTCCATCTTAAAATACAGCTTGGGAACATAATAAAAATAAACATACATTTTAATTTTATTTGGTTCCATCTTTATTTTCAGATAACTTGATATGTACTGGAAATGTTACTTTACCTTTTGAATTTAGTTGTTTATAGTATAAAGGAAACTGGCATAAATGTTGCTAGATCTTCAACTTTGAGGTTGAATTCTGGTAACCACCCACAGCCGAAATTTTAAGATGCCTGCATACTTTTACATTGTCAAAAAGGAACCCACATCAATGCTTAGGCTTAGAAAAGTAGTCTTTTGTTAACTCATTTTAATGTTTGTTTTGTTTTTAAAACAGGAAAAGAGGCATCTATCTTGTGTGTATTAGAGACATAAAATGTCAAAACACCTAGAAGAAAATACTACTGATTGTGAAAATGCATTGTTTGTTAAACTGTAGTTCAGGGGCCTGAGCGATACAGTTCAGCGGGTAGGGCATTTGCTTTGCATGCCACTGACCCAGGTTCACTCCCCAGCATCCCTTATGGTCCCCCAAACCCTGCCAGGAGTAATTCCTGAGTTTAGAGTCAGGAGTTACCACTGAGCATTGCCAGGTGTCACCCAAAAAGTAAAGGAAAATAAATTGTTATGATCTGAGAATAATTAGGAAGAAATGACGAGCACTGAGTAAATGCTCATTGATTCTCAAGTAGCGGACAGAGTTAAGAATGAGTGTGATACTGTGACAGTGATAGCTGGAAATGATCACCCTGGACAAGAACTGAGTGCTCAGGTGAGCTAAAGGGATACACATGAGATGCTTTTAATACCTATGTTGTAAACCGTAATGCCTAAAAGGAAAGAGAAAGAGAAGCAAAGTGAGAAACTGGTTGCGAAAAGGTAATGGCAGGAGGGAAACTGGATATTGGTGCTAGAAAATATACGCTAGTGAAGGGACAGGTATTGGAGCATTGTATGGTTGAAACCCATGAAACCCAATCATAAACAACTTTGTAACTCTGTATCTTATAATGGTTTAAGGAAAAAGATAAAGAATTTTAATTAATAATTAAATGTCAAACGTGGGACAACAAAGTTGGCAGCAACTGTTCTAGCTAACCTATGACAGTAGTGTCCATCTGTGTTCTCCAGACAGAATAGAATGCCATTAACGCTTTAAATTATTCAAGTTGGTTTACTGTCATGAGAAGTAACAAATTTAAACTCAAGGGCTGGAGACATATTGCCATAGGTAGGATTGAAACCTGGGGTTGATTCCCTGCATCCCAATTTGATCCCCAGCACCCTGGGAATGTAGAGCCAAGAGTAACCTCTGAACACTGCTGGATACAGCCAAAACAAATTTTTCTTGTTTTTTTTCTTTTTTGGATCACAACAGGTGATGCTTAGGGGTTACTCCTGGCTCTGCACTCAGGAAATGGTCCTGGCAGTACTCATGGGACCATATGGGATGCCGGGCATTGACCTAAGTTGGCCGAATACAAGCACAAACGCCCTACTTGCTGTGCTATCGCTCTGGCCCCAAAACAAAATGCTTTTAACTCAGTGTACATATTATAATTATGTCAGTTAATAATTTTCTTGGTAATTTTGTTATATCACATTTTCTTCAGGGAAGCTTAGAAATCTGCAATTTTTCAGATTTATACCATGCCTTCTAAGCATGAATAACAATATTTTTTAATCAGATGATTTAAAATGTAAATATTCTTAATCGTCACGATCACGATCTTCCCGTTAATCATCTATTTGCTAGAGCGGGCACCAGTAATATCTCAATATGTCCTGTCACATGCTGTAGAGCCAAGGGCATCGGCTTGGTACAGGAACATAAAGAGCCTCAAACCATTATATTAGGTCATGAGAATGATCTAATATAATTGTTACTGGCATTTGGCATATCAAATACAACACGAGCAGCTTGCTAGGCTTGCCGTGCGGGAGGCATACTCTATAAACACCTCCAAATAAAGCCTTTATTGATGAACCGCGCGGCAGCGGCCAGCCGGGCTGTGATGGGCTGGTCGGCTGGGTGGAGTTCTGATGAGAGGGGAAGTCCAATGTGGAAAATGGCGGCGCCCATGGAGTGGGTGGGGGGTCGTCTGGCTTGTTGTGAGGGTTCTGCCGGGGTGGTGGGCCAAGGCTGGAACCCACCATGCCTCCCGACTGCCTCATGAACGGCTGGGCACAGGGAGAGCAAGGAACCGCTCTGCCCCATGTCTGAGAGGTCTCTGGACCAGCATACCTGGGCCGGATTGAGGGAAGTAACTGCTCCAGGGTGGGTGTCGGTGATCCGGGCTGTGATGGGCTGGTCGGCTGGGTGGAGTTCTGATGAGAGGGAAGTCCAATGTGGAAAATGGCGGCACCCATGGAGTGGGTGGGGGGTCGTCTGGCTTGTTGTGAGGTTCTGCGGGGTGGTGGGCCAAGGCTGGAACCCACCATGCCTCCCGACTGCCTCATGAACGGCTGGGCACAGGGAGAGCAAGGAACCGCTCTGCCCCATGTCTGAGAGTCTCTGGACCAGCATACCTGGGCCGGATTGAGGAAGTAACTGCTCCAGGGTGGGTGTCGGTGATCCGGGCTGTGATGGGCTGGTCGGCTGGGTGGAGTTCTGATGAGAGGGAAGTCCAATGTGGAAAATGGCGGCGCCCATGGAGTGGGTGGGGGTCGTCTGGCTTGTTGTGAGGTTCTGCCGGGTGGTGGGCCAAGGCTGGAACCCACCATGCCTCCCGACTGCCTCATGAGCGGCTGGGCACAGGGAGAGCAAGGAACCGCTCTGCCCCATGTCTGAGAGTCTCTGGACCACCGGAAGGCGGCCGCCCCTCGCCCGTCACGCAACGCGCTCGTGGGGAACCTGGTGCTATTCTTAATCGTACTTCCCATTTTCTTTGAGCAGGAGCCCTTTGAGGATGGCTTTGCCAACGGGAAGACAGTACTCCGACGAGATGCTGTGGCCACATACGCTGCGGAAAGTAAAGGAGTCGTGAAGTTCGGCTGGATAAAGGGTGTATTAGTATGTGCATGCAGACTTTATTTCACTTTCAAAAGCACAGAAGTTATTTTACTCCCTTTGTATCTTTGATTTTAGTGCAAGGAATTGAACTCGGGGCCTTTTGTTCTACTAATGAACTTATATTCCAATCAGACTTCATCTTAGATATACAGATTTTTTTGTTCATTATAAAATATTCTCATCAATTCTCAGGAGATATTGTTCTCTTTTCAACTTTTGTCTTGAATTACTTTGAAGGCCAAATCGATAACTTGTATCCCCTTTGTTTTTTAATATTGAATCTATTACTGTTAAATGGGGCTACAGTATATTTTAATCAGAACAAATTTGAGTACCCTATAAGTATAATTTATTTCCTTTTAATGGTCTACATAGTGTCACTTTTTAGATTTCGTATGGGCCTGTTAAGTTGACAGGAGTATCAGAATCAAGAAAATGGAATTAGAAATAAAGTTGAAATAAAATTCTTCCTTTACTGACTGCCCCATTATCTTTCGTTTTGGTTTTTGAGTCATACCTGGTGATGGTCAGGGCTTGGTCCTGGATTTGCATCAGGAAATCCTTGCACTTTGCACTCTGAGAGTGCACTCTGCACTCTGGAGTCTTGTGGGGACCATATGATTTGCTGGGGTCGAACCCTGCTTGGGCACGTGCAAGGCAAACATTGTACCCATTGTACTATCTCTCTGGCCCTAGCCCTATTATCTTTCGAGGAAAAAAATGTGTAGTGACTAAAGAACAGAGAATGAGGAAAAGTTTTGTTGATTTGTGAATTCACTTCAGTAGATGAATTTGGGTGCCTACAGTGAAGATTTACATGTAATTTTCTGTGTACTATGCTGTAAGTGGTCTAATTAGAGTAGAGAGGTAAACATCACCTGCTTTGGAACTCTAGAAGCACCTACTTGGAATTGTATTGGCATTTAGGAGAAATCAGAAAGAAAGCTCTAATTCTAGCATCACCTGTCTGTCTGACTGTCTGTCTATCCATCATCTATTTGCTTTTGGGGTCACACCAGCAATGTTCAAGGGTGACTCTGCACTCTGACTTCTGCCTGCTCGGGAGGATGCCAGGGATCGAACCTGGGTCTTCCACATGTAAGGCAAATGCTTTATCCACTGTGCTATCACTCTGGCTCTCATTTTTATTTCCCCTTTGGGGTCACACCCGGCCATGCTCAGGGGTTGTTTTTTTTCCCCACAGGAGGAAAATTTATTATTTTTTAAAATTGCTATTGATACTTTTTTAAAAAAAAATATTATACCACTGTGATATATACAATTACAAAACTGTTAATGATTAGGTTCCAGTCCATGCTCAGGAATTATTCCTAGCTCTGCACTCAGGAATCAGTTCTGGTAGTACTCAGGGAACCATATGGGATGCCTGGGAGGGGATTGAACCTGGATCATCCTCAGCAATGGAAACACCCTATCCACTGTACTTATTATTGCTCAGGCACCTCTAGCAGTACTTTTATTGCCTAATGAGTAGGCTGAATGCGAAGCTTTAGGTAGTATTATTGGCCTATTTTTATATTTTTGTTTGTTTTTCTTTTTTTTTCCCAGGCTTTTTGGTTAACATCTGGAAATGCTCAGGGTTTACTTCTGGCAGCGCTGGGGGACCAAATGGGCTGCTGGGGATCAAACCCAGTTTGGCTGCGTGCAAGACAAACGCTCTGCCCACTATACTATTTCCCTGGCCTCTGGCCTATTTTTAGATTGCATTGGTAAAGGGAAACATGATTTACCTTTTAAGGATGAAATCTTAAAATATTTCTTATGTTTTTGTTCAGTTGCTTCAGTTTCGATGACTGTTATGATGTGTATGTGTATATCCACATTCACAGATGCATATGTTGCAGTATACTTTACAGTATATCGTATTTAAATTCTCTAAGGTCTCAATCCATTCATAAAAGTCAAGGAGGTAACACAGTAGACTAGAACAGATGCTTTTGCATGCAGGAGCACTGGGTTTGATTTCTTGAACTGCTGTGATTACATCAGTTCACAGTGCCATGATCACTGCTGGGAGCAACCCCTGTGTACTGAGCAAGGTTGAGACTCCTGAGCACCACTGGATGACCCCGAATCCAAAACTAAAAGGGGAGGTGGGAGAATTAACTTCCTTTAGCTTTAAATTTATTTAAATTTATTTTTAAATTTATTTTGGCTAGCTAGGTATGAACGTATGCATTGCTTTTTGATCACTTTCAAATATTATTAATTTTCTTTTTCTTCCTAGGTGCGTTGTATGTTAAACATTTGGGGTGTGATGCTCTTCATTAGGTTATCTTGGATTGTGGGTCAAGCTGGAATAGGTATGTGAAATTGCAAACTACATGATTCATTTAAGAATGAATAAGCAGAATAACTTCATGCTTAAGCTTTCAGCCTCATAAAATAAGGACTTGAAATGATTTCTAAGCTAAGTTTTCCTTTTAATTTTAATCTAACCATTTTCATAATTCTCATTAGATTTTCTAGAGTGGAATCAAGTCATAAATTATAATACAAATGTAATATATCAAGAGCAATCACTTTTGGATACGGTAGGTTATAAGAATATGCAGTTATTCTTGACTTTTTCTCTTTTCCCTGAAGGTTTATCAGTCGTTGTAATAGCCATGGCCACTGTCGTGACAACTATCACAGGATTATCCACATCAGCAATAGCTACTAATGGATTTGTACGAGGAGGTAAATTCAGTCTTTTGACAGCATTGTTGAATTACTGTTATTGATTGATTAGAATTTAAATCTTTTCATTACTTATTACCTTCAAAAAGCTACATGTCAGGTTTGTAGGAAAAAAAGTTGTCACTGAGCACCTTCAGACTAGCATATTCAAATACAAAATTTTGTATTGATCCATACACAAACATATATGCTGTGTCTTATTTATGGTGTTCACTGTATTTGTTTGAAAAGGAATGGAACTTGTAATTGCATTTGCTCTTTTCCTGGGCTGCCCTTTGTTGCCTCCTCTCAGGCTTTGACCCTTTGGATTACTGATATGCAAACCAGATTTGGACATTGTTTTACAGGTGTAGCCTAATTCCTCCTCATTCATTGGAACTTGGGCAGTATTCTTTCCCTCAGCTTTCTTCTATGGGTACTTTCAGAATTCTCTCATTGGAGGACATTATATTAGGGTTATTTCCCATCTTTCTGTTAGCAGGAGCAACCAGGAGTGTAGGAAAGTGACCATTAGGTCTGTAAAAATAATAAGAAAAATCTATTTCCAAACAAACTCATAATTTATCTGAAGTGAGAAGATCTGTTGACAAACAAAATGTATCCTAGCTCTTGTCATAATAGATTTACTGAATAATCCGCTAGTTCCATTTACCTGAGCTATTTTCAGATCTTTATTTGATATTATATAGGCACACATTTTCTTTTGTTAATGTTGTTTTCTGGTTTTCTCTCTTTTGGGTCACACCTTCTGGTGATCAGGGCTTTTTTCTAGCTTTGGAATCAAACCTACGTGCCTGACAAGCACCTTACTCTATACTGTTTCCTCAGCCCCTATATACACAATCATACAATACAGATTTTCTTTAGTTTCTATGTTCTAGAAGCCCCTGGTTTCTCTCTGGGGAATGGAAGTGCAAGGAGAAATAGGATGGGATGTTAGATTTTTTTTTTTTTTTTGAGGGGATCAGTAGCTCCTCAAGGAATTTATCTTGAGCTCTTTCAATTTAGGTAGTGTGCCTCAAAGTGTAAAATAATTATTTTACCTTTTCTCGGGTATTTGGATACAGAGGGGGGAAACCAGATTTTCATTTTTTCTCTTTGGTTATTTCTTACACACCAAGGATCGAGGGCATTATGATTCTGCTGGATGCTGAGGACACATCACTGTTTGATGTCTTATGTATATTTGAGCCTTGTTTGACCTACATTGGCTGTAGGATACGGATATGTCCAACAATGTTACTCATACAATACAGGTTTTCTTTAGTTTCTGTGTTCTAGAAGCCCCTGGTTTCTCTCTCTGGGAATGGAAGTGCAAGGAGAAATAGAATGGGGTATTAGATTTTTTTTTGGAGGGGATCAGCAGCTCCTCAAAGAACTTATCTTGAGCTCTTTCAATTTAGGTAGTGTGCCTAAAAGGGAATAGTTCATTAACCAGTGGCAGTGTGATGTCTAGATTGTTCTCCATGTGAATTAAAATTAAACCTTATTGGAAGTGTAGATTTAATAAAAAATATCACCTGAAAACCCTTTTCTAGCACATAGCTATCACTAAATGTATTTATAAGTTTGTTTACCTCAAAAAATATGCCCAGTCTTCTGCCATAGGGTTCCAAGGAGGTTTGCGAATGTGGAGTGCACGAAAATGAATCATGACAAATTGCCAAATGCAGCAGTTTTTCCTACACCCTCAATTATAGTTCACAAAGTAAGATATTGCAGGAAAATGCCATCAATTAGAACATATAGTTCTAAATCTTGTTAGCGTAAGACACTCATAAAAAATAAGAAATTACTCATGTGTGTAGGAGAAGAGTCACTGAAGAAATGACCAAATGCATTTTGGGAAAAATTTTTTTTGTATGATAGTTGGTGACCTTGAAAGTCTGGCTGATCCTTTTTAATTTTTGCTCTTTCTTTAAAAAATTTATTTATTTTATGGGGGAGTCACACTCAGGAGTTATTCTGACTCTTCGCTCAGGAATTACTCCTGGCGGTGCTGGATGACCATATGGGATGCCAGGGATCAAACCTGGGTCAGTAGCGTGCAAGGCAGGCGCCCTACCTGCTGTACTATCGCTCTGGCTCCAACGCTAATACTTTTAACCCAAGGTAAAAGCTAGGTGAATTAAGATTGAATTTTGGGAAGCAGGGGTGGTGGATCTTGGCTAGCAATATTAAGGAGTTGTTCTTGTTCAGGGTTGCTTCCTGCAGTGCTCTGTGGGGGATTTAACCCCAGGCTGCAACATGCAAAGTGTGAGCCCAGCCCCCCAAGTTAAAAAAAGATTGGGGATGTATGGGGAACACATCCTGCAGTGCTCAGGTCTCCGGCTCAGGGATCACTCCATATGGGGATTGAATGTCAGGGACTGAATCTGGGTTGACTGCATTGCAAAGCAAGCTCCTTACCTGCTGTGCTATCTCTCTGGCCCACCAAGATTAAATTTTTTTAAGATTTTTAAAATTTTTTTTTGATAAAATTTTTATGTCTTGTTTGCTGTTTTACAAGCTGTGACAAATACAAGTAATCACATACCATCAATAGCACAATCAAGGCAGGATATTCCATTAAGTCAAAAGCTCCTTTTGCCCTGAATAGCTTGTTCCATTTTCTGCCTTGGAGTTCCTGTCCACCACTTACCTATCTTCTTTCTGTCCCTGTAATGAAAAAAAAAGTTGTATAAATAAAATCATTTTGTCTTTCACTTCACAGAAGGCTTTTAAAATCTGTGTATATCCCTAGATAAATTCTTTATATATTGCAGTAGTGGAATTGTGCACACAATTTGTTCCTCAATTTCCCTATTGAAAACTATTTAGATTATTTTCTTAGTTGTTAAAAATAAAGCTGAGGTACGGGTGTCGAAGGGTAATACATGGGTATAGGGTACTTGCCTTGCACATAGCCAGCCCAGGTGTGATCTCCAGCATCCCAAATGTTTCCTGAGCACTTCCAGGAGTAATACCTGAGTGAAGAACCACCAGGTGTGGCCCCAAAACATACAGCCCCAAAAACCTAGAGAAACTAAAGCAACTGCAGTAATTGTTAGCATTAAGGTTTTATGTAAATGTAGGTTTTCTTCCTTCTTCCTGCCTTCCTGCCTTCCTGCCTTCCTGCCTTCCCTGCCTTCCTGCCTTCCTGCCTTTCTGCCTTCCTGCCTTCCTGCCTTCCTTCCTGCCTTATTTCCTTCCCTGCCTTATTTCCTTCCTGCCTTCTTTCCTTCCTGCCTTCCTGCCTTCTTGCCCGCCCCACCCTCCCTCCCCTTCCACCCACCCACCCCGCAATGCTCAGAGGTTACTCCTGTCTCTGCACTCAGGATTTACTCCTGGTGGTGCTCAGGGGACCATATAGGATGCCAGGGCATCGAACCTGGGTCAGCTGCGTGCAAGGCAAATGCCCTGCACGCTGAGCTATTGCTCCGGCCCCGTAAATGTAGATTTTTCAACTTGCAATGCCAATTAATGAGTGAAATTGCCTGATTATCTGATAAAGTGCAAGCTCAACTTTATGAGTCTAATTGTTTTATAAAGGCTATCTTTTTTCATTTCAACAAACAATGGATGGGAATCCAATTGGCCCACTCTGCTCATATAATCTCACTGGCATATGGTATTGTTAATTTGTCTTTCCCGAAACCTGAGGTGTGCTTGAGAGGTGGAGTGGGGAGCTTGAGGTAGGTAGAGTGCCAGGTTATTGAACCTGAGCGTCTTTGTGTGGTCGTGTGCTCTAACCCTTTGTGCCTGCCCACTTTTACTTAACAATATGTGTGGAGTGGCATTACGATGGCTTTCACTTGCTCTTTTCTAAATATTTAGATCTTTCAGAATTTTTGACCTTTGAGAGGAATGCATTTCTGATGCAAGTTCTTTTTTTCAGTATGTGATCTTCATGTATTTTCTGAGTCTATGAATTGTATTCACATTCTCATAATGATGTCAGTTGAAGAACAATGCTTAGTTTTGATTATTTTTGATTTATTAATTTTATTTTTCTGATTATGTTTTTGGTGCTGCGTTTTAGAAGTTATTGCTTAGTTTGGAGTCCTAGAAATTTTCTTGTATTTATTTCATTAAAAAAAATGTAACCTAAGTTTTCAGTTAACGTTTGATATGGTACAAAATATGAACCAAAATCTGTGTTCTAATATATATTATTTGTTGCAATTACCTTAGTATTGGTTGAAAAGATTTCTTTAATACTTTATCTGGTGTCGGGCGCTCCGCCAGGGTCCCTGACAGTGCCGGGAAGCGAGTTCCCTTCTACCTCCGGCCGGCGAGGAATGGATGAATACTCAGGAATCCGATGCGGTTTTAAAAGGCTTTACTTATCACAGGTTCAGGCATACAAACCAGCAAAAGGAAAAACCCGATGCTTAGGATTCCAGGCTAGAACCCCAGCCACGTGTAGGCCAAGATGGTGACCACCACGTGTAAAACTTCCAAGGGGAATAAACGCTCACAAGGCGAGATCCCACCGGAAGAAGACCGGGAGAGCGGAACCGGCTAGTTTATACCCCCCCCCCCCCCGCAACTCAGACCTTCCTCCCATTGTTATGGAAAGCAGGGAGGGTCCAATGCCCTCAGGTAGTCCCTCCCTGCATCTCACCTAGGGCCTTTACTGTGCTAATGTTTTGAGCCGGAATGCCTTTAAAATGTAGAGAAGGGGGTTTCTGAGATGGCATGTCACTGTACCAAAGATCAACACCAATGGCAGTTCAATATTTCTCCAAGCCTTCACAAGTCTCCTCTACTTCATTGTAGTTTTATATTTTATCAGGGAGCCATGCTTGTTTGTTTGAAAGCAAACAGCATTTCTCTCTGGTCTAATTACTTAGGTGTCCTTACGTGGCCAGGCTAATATGCTGGTAAGATCTAGCTAGTCCCACGATGATTGTGATAGCATGGGAGAATATTTATACCAGCTAGTACAGCATACATGGTCAGATAAGCTGCCACATTTAGACTACCCCCTTATCTACGGAGTGATTTGCGGGAGGCAATCCAGAGCAGATGCAGCGGCCCTTAGGAGTCCTGCAACAATCTGGAATAAATTGATTCTATCCAGAGACTTTTATAGATTCTGTGTCATTCATATGGTGTTGCAGAAGAAACTTACAGAGTAGCTCTAAGAAAGAGCAAAGCTTGTAGCATCACATTTTCATATTTTGAACTATAGTATGAAGCCAAAATCAAGACAATATGGTACTGACATAAAACACACACATTTGTTAATTGAGAAAGTTTGTGGGTATATAGTCACCTGTTATTTGATATAGGCAGCTAGGAATTCTCAGTGGGAAAAGAATATTCTGTAAAATAAAAAATAATAAACCGTAAAATATTCTTTAATGGTTTCAGGAAAACTGGATAATTGTATACAAAACTCATTAGAACTTTTTTTTTTTTTTTTTTTTTTTTGCTTTTTTGGGACACACCTGGCAATGCTACAGGGTTACTTCTGGCTCTGCACTCAGGAACTACTCCTGGTGGTGCTCAGGGGACCATCTGGAATGTCAGGGATCAAGCCCAGGTGGGCCATGTGCAAGGCAAACGCCCTACCCACTGTGCTATCCTCTGACCCCTCATTAGAACTTTCATTTTCATTTTTTTAGGGGGCCACGCCCGGCAATGGTCAGGGGTTACTCCTGGCAGTGCATGGGATGCCGGGGATTGAACCCAGGCCAGCCGTGTGCAAGGTGAATGCCCTCCCTGCTGGACTATCGCTCTGGCCCCTCTTTAGAACTTTTTAGTGTTCAATCACTGTATCACTGTCTTCCTGTTGTTCATCAATTTGCTCCAGCATGCACCAGTAACATCTTCATATGTCCTGTCACAAGCAAGTGTAGCCCAAGGGCATCTGCTCATCCAGGGACAGGAAGAGCCTCAAACCATTCCTTCAGGTCATGGGAATGAGGTTTATAATTGTTACTGGTTTTTGGCATATCAAATAAAACACAGGTAGCTTGCCAGGCTTTGCCATGTAGGTGGAATACTCTCAGTAGAAGGCTTTCATCTCGAGCATTTACTGATGAAACTCAACAGGGAAAGATCAGGTTTTCTCTTGGGTGGAGCTCCACTAATCATTTCTGAAAAACTTAAGTTGTATTGCCTCATTAAAAAACACAAGGATCAGTTTGTAATTGTTCAGATTTTCTATGACCATGAAAATAGTGACATGAGTAAAGAAGTTTGGGGTTGATAAGTTTGAAGTACTGAAATGTAGACATATTGAAGTATAGTATTATTTTGAGAGATTTGATAGAATTCACTACAAATTCTGTTACAGGTGTTTCCAAAATGAAGTTTGTGTGTTATTTAATACAATACCAAATTGAAATTTTTTGGTTGCATTTGTCATCATTATATTGGGAAAATGGTAGAAATAAGTATTCAGTTGTTAAGTGCTATTCATTATATGGTCTTAAATATTTTATCATCTAGAAAAATTCATATAACTTCATCAATATTTCACATCTTTGGATTGCCATCTAAAAGATAGATATAAATTAGCATTTTTGATGAGCTCTTAGATTTCATTTAAACTTTACATTGTTTCAAAATCATAGAACTGTGGCTGGAGAGAAATAGTACAGCAGGCAGGGTACTTTCTTGCATACACCCAAACCATGTTTGATCTAAGTACCCTATATGGTGTTCCCCACCCTCTAGCAACAAAAGGAGTTATTCCTGAGCACAGAGCTAGGAGTAAACCCTGAGCACTGAGCATCACCAGTTGTGGCCACCCTCCCCAGCCACCCACCCCAATCTTAGAATTGGTCTGTTTTTTTCTTTTTCTTGGGGGGTCACAACTGGCAATGCTCAGGGGTTACTCCTGGCTCTTCGCTCAGGAGACCATATGGGATGCTGGGAATCAAACCAGGTCGGCCGTGTGCAAGGCAAACACCCTACCCATTGTGCTATCGCTCCGGCCCCAGAACTGGTCTGTTTTGAAGTTGGGAGTTATCTGCTTTATGATGGCTCATTTAATATGTGTTTACTTGCCATTAGGCAGAATTTATTAGAATATTTAAGATACCACTTTATGCTGTTCATTACAGTTTCATGTGGATTTTCTTTTCTGCCTTATAATGTACATTACTTCAAAAATCAGACTAAGGGGCTACAGAGATTGTATAGCAAGTAACATGCTTGTCTTATATTTGGCTGACCTGAGTTTGTTCCCTGGCCACACATGGTCTCTCAAGGCCTGCCAAGAGTGATGTCTGAGCACAAGACCAGGAGTAAGCTCTGTAGCCCCAGAACAAAATCATTAGACCATGTAGCTCAGCTGTGATTTTTTTTTTTTAAAGCTATATTAAGATTAAAAATCATTAGAGTATCACTTGGGAAATAATCTGGATATCATTGAATGTGTGAGGAAGAGACTTATCAATTCTGATTGTAAACTTTAGAAGGTGGCGGTTTAAATAGTTATTTTATATTAAAAAGAGAAGAATTCCCTGGATGTTGAGACTTAATGAAGTGGGTTGTAAAAGAATTCTGGGTGGTTGTGCAAATATGCTCACCCACTTGCCCATTAATCTAACTGCTACTGGAGTCATGTGCTTTGTGAACTCTTGTATAATTAAAAGGACCATTTGACATTTAAAATCCTAACTTTAGTGCTTTGTTGTTTTTTTTTTTCTTTTAGGCGGAGCGTATTATTTAATATCTAGAAGTCTAGGGCCAGAATTTGGTGGTGCAATTGGTCTGATCTTTGCTTTTGCCAATGCTGTTGCAGTTGCTATGTATGTGGTTGGATTTGCAGAAACTGTGGTGGAGTTGCTTAAGGTAATTCACCTTTTTGTCATTTGTTATTGTCATTGTTTATAGTCACTCACTAGATACTAAGAAAGCAGTGATGTACATGAAACTAATTTACCAAGAAATTGAGTATGGGAGAGTAGAAAAGAAAAAATATTATTGCAGAATATTCAAAGTGGGTAACTGTAGGAGATGACAACATCATCTAGGAGCAGAAATGGCAATGTCAAGCAAAGAGTTTGCAAAAGCAGATGCTTAACTGTAGCTTGCAAATGGTGATAAAGTGTTATTTGAGCAGAACAGGGAAAACAGCAGTTTAAAGGCAACAACAGTCTGGAAGGGATAAGATAAGATGCAGTTCCCTCACCTATGTTTGCAGCCCAGCTTGACAAGGAGGACAGCTTAAAGGGCTGTAATGGCTGCATTGGACATCTAGGTTTGATCCCTGGCACTGCATTGTCCCTCAGACACTGCCAGGAGAAACCTCTTGAATACCATACCCAGAGTCACCCCTGACCACCCAAACAAACAAAGGGCATAGAGAAAAAAATGATCAAGTCAGGATGGGTCTTGTTTGCTGTTAAATTTCAGTTTTATCTTAATTGGAGTTGGAGAGAATGGCATGATTAGATTTGGTATTGAAAGAATTACCTACCCACACTAGAGAATGGATTTGATGGACCACAACTAGAGATAATGGAGGCCAGGGAGATAGATAGCCCAAGGGACTGTGACACATGCTTTGCTTAGAAAAGCCACCCAGTTCTACTCTAGCACTGCATGACTCCCCAAGCACTGCCCTGAGTGGTACCAAACCAAATGAAAGAGTGGGTGAAAAGGTTCTTGACCACCTTTCTTGGAGAGAAAACGGTGTCTTATTTTGAAACAAAATCAAGGAATCTGGAGAGAAATGACTGAATATGAGATTTTTGAGTCATGTTGAATAAGTGGGTTAATGATTAATGAGCTGTAGAAGAAAAAGATGCATTACTTCAAATTTACATTCTGTTGTTGAATATTTGACTTGGAAGTTAGTTTGGGAGGTAATGGATTCAGTTTGAAATAGAGATCGCAGAACACTTTTGTATATCTATTTTAGGAGTTACAGTTATATTTACGTAGATCTGACTAGAAAATAGTTAATAATGCTATTCTGGATTTTGCAGGAGAACTTTTCGAAAAGAGTTTGGAAGATATATATAATCAAAGTGGTAGAAATAAAATATGGTCTGAAGGGAATCTCCAGTGACACTCATGCCTGTTCATGTTAGGATAAGTTATAATTCTTCCTTGGTAGGATGTGGTACATTAGGAAGTATGAAATTCAGGAAGGTTTGACATAGTAAATGGCACTGACCTTACCCGTGTAGGCCAAAGTAGTGGAGAAAAGGATTAAGCAAGCAAGTAATATCATCTTTATTGTTCTGTTTAGTGAATATTTATTATTTTTGCATATGCTTTTGTCATTGATATTAAAACATACGTGGTTATTCTCATACAGTGACTCAGTGAGGTTGCTTTGTAACTGCTTGAGCTGCTTTGCAGCTTTCTTTTTCTTCGCCTATTTTTGTATAGGGGCTGCTACTCTCAGCAGTGTTTGGCCACCTTGCAGTGTCAGGGATGGAATCAGTGCTCAGGTGTGCACTTCGGCCCTTTGAGCTCTCTGGTTCTCATCTCTTTATTTTATCTGGCGTAAAATCTTTAAAAGCGTGACCTTACTAATCACACTTTTGATATGTAACTTAACTCTTGAGGGGATGAATGATAACAAATTGGGTAGGGTGCTGACCTTGCATGCACTGACCTGGTTTCGACCCCCAGTATCCTCTGTGGTCCCCTGTTTCCCCCAGGAGTAAATCCTAAGCACAACAGGATGTGGTCCCCAACCCCTTACACTCTAGTTCTAATAATTATAATGAACTTTATCATTAGTTTTGTTTGCTATTTTTAAATATTAAAATAGCAGTATTGGGGCCGGAGCGATAGCCCAGCGGGTAGGGCGTTTGCCTTGCAAGCGGCCAGCCTGTGCCAGCCCGGGTTCGATCCCCAGCATCCCATATGGTCCCCTGAGGACCGCCAGGAGTAATTCCTGAGTGCAGAGCCAGGAGAAACCCCTGAGCATTGCTGGGCGTGACCCATAAAGCAAATAAATAAATGAATGAATGAATGAATGAATGAATGAATGAATGAATAAATAAATAAATAAAATAGCAGTATTAATAATTTAATCATATTTTTTACAACACCAGATATTTGAATGACAAGTGGTAAATAATTGATTCCTTTTTGTTGCTTTTTTGTTTGTGGGGCACATTCTATGATGCTCAAGGCTTCCTCCTGGCTCTGCACTCAGGGATCACTTCTGGCAAGCAATTGGGGTTCCAGGGATCTCGCCAGGTTGACCACATGCAAGACAAACACCCTATCCCACTATACTATCACTCTGACCCCTGTTCCTTTTCTTTGGTTTTCTCTGTTGACTCATTAAGTAGCATTTATACAACCTCTGTACGTAAGACACTGTAATATATCTAAAGTATTTTTAAAAAGAATTAGATTATCTAAAGTAACTAACATTGGTCATTTTAATTCTTTTTATAGGAGCATTCCCTTCTTATGATAGATGAAATTAATGATATCCGAATAATTGGAGCTATTACAGTGGTAATCCTCTTAGGGATCTCAGTAGCCGGAATGGAGTGGGAAGCAAAAGTAAGTAATGATACTGAAATATCTTTAGATCATTTATAAACTTTCAGAACGTAAGCTCTAAGATCTGGCTCACATAGGTGCAAGTCCATGCATGTGAGGTGTTGATAATTGCTGGTTTAAAGTGTGGTAATAATTTAGATTTTGAAGGCTCTTAGGTCACCATTTATTGAGAAATTTGCACATAAGATTATTCTTTATTTGGCAAAGCAGGAAGGAACTAATAGGAATTAACATTAGATCTAGAATTCACTTAAACCTGGTGATGATAAATTTCCATTCCTCAGCTTCATTCCCCAAATTAAAATTTGAAACTACATTTTTAAAATAAACCTAGGAAAATAAACTTGAAATTAGTGCTCACATGAAGTGAGAGAAATTATTCCTATTCTTTGCTAGTTGACGTTTAAAAGATGTGAAGTGAGAGAAATTATTCCTGTTCTTTGCTAATTGACATGTAAGAGATGTAAGTACCACTGTTTCCAAGGAGAATTGTTGAAGTCACAATCAAGACTGTAGCTAGTACCCCCAAAATATTTCTATATTTTGACACAATGTCATAGCACAACCCTAGTTTCCTGAATAATAGATATTCCACACGTGTATTTCTGAGAAAACTCAGTGTTTTGTTTGTTTGGTTGGTTGGTATTTTTTTTTCCTTTTTTGGGTCACACCCAGCAATGCTCAGGGGTTACTCCTGGCTCTGCACTCAGGAATTAATGCCTGGTGATGCTCGGAGGACCATATAGGATGCTGGGAATCGAACCCGGGTCTGCCGAATGCAAGGCAAAAGCCCTCCCTGCTCGACTGCCGATCTGGCTCCTGTGTTTTTGTTTTTCAAAAAGTCCTTTCAAAGTTTCTTCATGTTTACTTTCAGAGATTGTGTAAAATCATGTTTGTATTATAAATAAGCTATAATATTTACCAGGTCAAAACATAGAAAGGTCTGAAGGAGCAATTTTTTCAGCATTGTTATTTATATCATTAGTGTAAAATTAAAATACACCATTATCAAATGAATTTAAGAAAAGATAAGACTTTCATAAACCTGTGAGTTTTTTCTTTTGTGCAGAGATAACTCAAATGTTTTGTTGTATTTTACCAATGTGTCGGGTGCCTAAAGAGCGGAAGAGGAGGAATGGCAGCCCTTTCACTGTGCTCCTTGCTTTTCATATTATGAACCTTCTAGGGCTGCTGTTTAAAGATGGTTAATTTAAAACAAACAAAAAAAAAACTAGTAAGCAGTGTTTCAGAAAACAAGTCAGAATTTTTTTCCCTTGTTATGTTATATAATTAATATATATTATAGTGGAACTAAGTCACCATATGCACTAGAGATATTTGATTTTGATTTGAATTTTTTAAATTCCAGGCTCAGATTGTTCTTTTGGTGATTCTGCTACTAGCTATTGCTGATTTCATCATAGGAACATTCATCCCACTGGAAAACAAGAAGCCCAAAGGTTTCTTTAGTTATAAAGGTAAGTAAAATAAGGTCTTTTAAAAGTGCACATTGTTATTCTGTTACTAAATAAACTGAATACATTTTAAACTTATAATGCAATTGATCTTGATGTGGATAGTTTTTATTTGTTAGTAGAGTAAAAGTGACTTTTAATTACATGTTTCTTTTAAATTTTCATTATTAGCAACAAAAGGTAATAGAGGGTAGAAAATCGTTGCTAAGGAAATAACCCTAGGAAAATTAGCTTGAAATTAGTGCTCACATGAAGTGAGAGAAATTATTCCTGTTCTTTGCTAATTGACATTTAAAAGCTGTAAGTGCCACTATTTCCAGAAAGAATTGTTGAAGTCACAAGACTGTAGCCAGAGTATCCCCAAAGGAAAGGAAAGATGTTTTCATTCTTTATAAGTTTGGGGAATTTGTAACTAAAATCCCAACAAAAAATGGTGGCCAGAGCGATAGCACAGGGGATAGGGTGTTTGCCTTGCAAGTGGCTGACCTGAGTTCTCTCCCCTAACAACCCATATGGTCCCTGGAGCACTGTCAGTAGTAATTCCTGAGTGCAAAGCCAGGAGTAAACCATGAGCATCTTTGGGTATAAACCCCCCGCCCCCAAAAAATTAAATAAATGAATAGCTCACAACTTGATTAAATCAAGTTGATTAATCTAAAATTAAATAAATAAGTCACAACTAAAATTTTAACTTTTAGTAGTTATTTTTATAAGTTATTTTTTGGCTTTTAGTTATGTTTATTTTGACTTTTAGTTATGTTTATTGTAGCTATATTATTTATTATGTTTATTATATACTTATTCATCCATTTATTTATACATTTATCTATTCATTCATCCATTCATCTATCAGTTTACTTATCTATTTATTTATTTATCTATCTATTTATTTATTTATCTATCTATCTATTTATTTATTTATTTATGGCTTTTGGGGTCATAACTGGTGATGCTCAGAGGTTTCTCACGTCTACACTCAGGAATGTGTGTCCTGGCAGTGCTCAGGGATCTTACAGGTTGCCAGAGATCAAGCCCAGTAGGCACGTACAAGCAAACACTCTGGCCCCACATTTAGTTATGTTTAAATAAGAGTATTTAAATGTATTAAAGACTGAAAATAAATAAAATATGTTTAATTTATTTTCAAATTAATTTTTAAGTGAAATTGTGCCCCATCCCTACCCTGTTCAGCAGCTTTGAACCTATCTCAACAAATAGAAGCAGGAAATAACAGTTTTAGTAACAACAGGGAGCCCTATCACATAGGTAATATAGATCTCTTCAGTTGACAAAAACTGCTTGTTTTGAAGTCCTAAAAAAAAAAAAAAAAAAGGCCTAGCATCTTTCTCCGCAGTTGGTTCTCCCAGAGCTACTTAGAGAGAATTTGTGAAATTTGCAAACTATACATCAATGCACTACTTCTTTCAAAAAAAAATCGTATAACTGGGAGAAAAAAATCAGCTGAACTAAACTTTGCTTAGAGACCTAGTTAATTTTACATTCTGATGTAAGCTCCTTAATCTTCTTGCTTACTGTTAACATTGGACATTCTTTGCACCATGTTTGAGTGGTCCTGGGTTAGCTTGTATCTGACACTGACTTAGTTGGCTGTGCAGTTTTATGATAAAATTATTTCTAGTTTTTTTTCCTTAACCAAGTCCACATGCTGTTATTTTTAATCCTGGACCTGGGTTGATACTGTGATGTCCATTGTGGATAATTAGGGTTGTTTCTTTTCTTTTTATTCTTTTTGCTTTTTTGTTCCACAGCCTGCAATATTCTGGGCTTTCTCCTGGCTTTTCACTGAGGAATTACTCCTGGCAGTGCTCGGGGTCCATATGGGATGTTGAGGATAGAACATGGGCTAGCCGCGTGCAAGGCAAATGCCCTACCAATTGTACTATTGCACAGGCCCCAAGTTTTGATTTATTTTTGTTTATTTAAAACACCATGACTTACAAATTTGTTCATCACACAGTTGTTTAAGGCATTTGATGTTCCAACACCGCCAGTGCTACCTTCCCTCCATCAGTGTTCCCATTTTTACTCCCATCCCCAACCTGCCCTTTTTACACACATAACAAATTTACTTTGTATTATTCGTTCGACTGAACTAATAATACAAAGTAATTATAGACCTCTTTTCGAATGGATTGAGGCTCTTTATATTCCTGGAGCAAGCAGATGCCCTTGGGCTCTACTAGCATGAGACAGGACATATGGAGATGTTACTGGGGCCCGCTCGAGCAAATCGATGATGAGCGGGAAGACTGTGATACTGTGATTATTCGTTCGAACAAAACTTTAAGAAATGGCAAATAGAATGATCAGGAAGTAAATCAGTAAGAGCCAGTTTGTGATTGGCATATGATTTTAGCTTATGTAAATAAGGAAAATAAAACCTCCCATTCTAATTTACGTAAGTGAAGTTTTCAGCTCTGGAGTCTTAAGTATATTGCATTAAATTTTATATTAGGATTTCATTATAATAATAATCATGCCTTACCTGTCATTAATAGAACTTTTCAAGAAATTCTATGCTAATATATTCTGGAGTTTACGTGAAATACATAAGGTCTACTTATGTAAATTCCCCCACTCATTTTATATAAACACTGTGGTTCGCCAAGTTGTTCATGATGATGTGTTATAGGCATTCAGTATTCCAATACCAGTCCCACCACCATTATACTTTGTTTTCTCATTCTGTGGACTGTCTCTGTATCATGGTCAGACATGTGTGTTACCACTTGAGTTCACCCTCAGATTATTAATTCCAGGCAGGATTATTACATGAATGTTGGGTGTTCCACATTGTATCTCTCAAAGAAATTCACATAGTTCTGGCTTTTCCTATTATTGATGGTTTATCTCTGAGAACATGAATAAATTAGAGGAAAGGCGAGTGCCTTACCTGCTTTGTTATTTCTCTGGCCCATTAGCTGCTCTTGGATTGATGTCTGACCTAGTGAGAGCAGTAAAATTTAGAGTTCCTTGAAACATAACTAGTAATGTATACAAAATAATGGGTAAATCTTAATTTGGTAGTATATCATTTCTTCATCCATGAGACGAGGAATACATATAGTTGAATTAGGAACCATATAAGAATTTACCAGTTTTTTTGAACTGAAGAGGAGTCAGGGATCATATTAATCTTGACCTAAGTTATGGTCTAATCCACTATCCACAAATTGCATAAAAGTGTTTTGTTCTCTACAGCTGAAATATTTTATGAAAACTTTGGACCAGATTTTCGAGGTGAAGACAATTTCTTTTCTGTATTTGCCATCTTTTTTCCTGCTGCAACTGGAATTCTGGCTGGAGCAAATATCTCAGGTGATCTTGCAGTAAGTATTGTAAAGTATTGTAATATTTATATACCTTTTTAAAAATGGCATTATTTAAAGATAGACTTAAAAAATCTTCTTGTCTTCTAGGATCCTCAGTCAGCCATACCCAAAGGAACACTTTTAGCCATTTTAATTACCACGGTGGTTTACGTAGGAATTGCAGTGTCTGTTGGTAAATATCCTATCATTTCTTTGTGTGTCCAGAAATTTTATGGTGTGTATGGTATAAATTTTTCCTTTTCCTGACATTCCTAACTTTTATTTTATTTTATTTTATTTATGTTTTTTCTCTTTGGTACATACCCAGCAATGCTCAGGAGCTAGCACTCAGGAATTACTCCTGGCAGTGCTCAGGGAACCATATGGGATGCCGAGGCTCAAACCTGGGTTGGCCACGTGCAAGGCAAATGCCCTACCCACTGGACTGTCACTCCAGCCCACATTCCTAACTTTTAAAATCAGAACTATTTTAGCAGAAACTAAGAGGTTGCATAATTTGGTTAAAACTTTAAAAGAAAACTAGTAGGAGTGACATGATTTCTGGAGTTGCCCATGTTTCCCCTCCTCTTCCCAGCCCCACCCCAACATCAACAAAAGGAAACAGTAATTGGCATCACTGCTACTTAAAAAGGGTATTAGAGAACTGTGTCATATCTTATCTATGAACTCAACATTTAGTATTTATAAAAAAAATTAATATATAGAAGTAAGTGTATTCTGTACTATTTATACATTCCTGAAAATTTTTTAGACCTTTTTGCCCCTAGCACCTCTGGATGCTACATGGCCAACCCGTTTACCTGGTTGGCTGTTATCTCCGCTGCCCCAGGATTGCAGAGCACTGCTCAGAAGGTCCCAAAGATATTATAGTTAATAACTATTCAAATTGATTTTTGTCACAAAACATATCATAGTATACTCTTTAGCATATTGCAAGTGAAAAATATTTGGAGTGTAAGAAAAATTTATTATTTGAAGCATAGTTTTTATATTTGCTTAGGACATTTTAACCATGCAGGCCAGGAAATAGTT
Organism: Cryptotis parvus; assembly: GCA_021461705.1. NCBI lineage: Eukaryota > Metazoa > Chordata > Mammalia > Eulipotyphla > Soricidae > Cryptotis > Cryptotis parvus. Next base: position 15,355 of record JAJIBD010009448.1, on the reverse strand, counting down.
GTGTTAAGTTGTTAAATTTATATGTGCAAATTTAACTCTACAAGATTTCATTTCACTGCTTAAGTCTGTGGGCCGCCATGCTTTCGAATTTTGTACCAGGTAAACCTTCTCTTAGCTGTAAATACAATGTAGGCTATAAGCCAAGTCTTTTTTTTTTTTTTTTTTTTTTTTTGCTTTTTGGGTCACACCTGGCAATGCTCAGGGGTTACTCCTGGCTCTGCTCTCAGATATTACTCCTGGCGGTGCTGGGGGACCATATGGGATTCGGGCATCGAACCCGGGCCGGCATGGGCCGGCCGCATGCAAGGCAAACACCCTACCTGCTGGGCTATCGCTCCGGCCCCAAGCCAAGTCTTATTTGTACAGATAGTGTCATAATTTATTTATAGCTGTATGTTATTTTGTATTGTTATTATTATTATTATTATTATTATTATTATTATTATTATTTTCTTTTTGGGTCACACCCGGCGACGCTCAGGGGTTACTCCTGGCTCTACACTCAGGAATTACTCCTGGCGGTGCTCAGGGGACCATATGGGATGCCGGGGATCAAACCCGGGCGGCATATGCTGGCGCGTGCAAGGCAAACTCCCTACCCGCTGGGCTATCGCTCAGCGGCCCCTTGTATGTTATTTTGAAATGAATATAAATCTGAGCTGTTTGTTCTCGTTGTTACTTGTGTTTTAGGTTCTTGTGTTGTTCGTGATGCCACTGGGAATGTTAATGACACTATTGTATCAGAGCTCACAAACTGTACTACCGCAGCTTGCAGATTAAACTTCGACTTTTCATACTGTGAAAACAATCGTTGTTATTATGGGCTAATGAACAACTTTCAGGTGAGCATCTTATTTTGCATAGGCATGCTGTGTTTATTTGGAGGTCACACTGCTATCAAATTTAAGTATAGCAATCACTATCACTTATCTTCCCGTTCATCATCGATTTGCTCAAGTGGGCCCCAGTAACATCTCCATATGTCCTGTCTCATGCTAGTAGAGCCCAAGGCATCTGCTTCCTCCAGGAGCATAAAGAGCCTCAAACCATTATATTATGTCATGGGAATGACCTAATATAATTAAGTCATGGGAATGACCTAATATAATTGTTACTGGTATTTGGCATATCAAATACAACACGGGTAGCTTGCCAGGCTTACCATGCGGGTGGCAGACTCTTGTAGTCACCTTTATATTCAGCATATTTCTTTATTTCTTTATATACAGCAGTAGCATATAGCATATTGCTAGGTATAACAATAATTTGTAAAATTGATCAAATAACAAAAGTAGAGTTGTTTTTTTGTTTGTTTTTTGTTTTTGTTTTTTGCTTTTTTGGGTCACCTGGCAATGCTCAGGGATTACTCCTGGCTCTGTACTCAGGAATTACTCCTGGCAGGGCTCGGACCATATGGGATGCCAGGGATCGAACCGGGTTAGCCACATGCAAGGCAAACACCCTACCCCATGTGCTGTTGCTCCAGCTCAAAAGTTGAGTGTTTATATATGTGTTTATATATATATATATATATATATATATATATAATACATTACATATATATATATATATATACACACATCACAGACAGACACACACACACACACACACACACACCCGATTTACCATTTCAGAAAGCAAGAAAGTAACAGAAGTAGCATGTTTCTGGATTCTTTTGTGTTCTATTGATCTTTGTTAGTGTCACTCTTCTAATCCATATATATGTTCTTGTATACTTGGTGATTTTGTTAGATTTGTATCAGTTTCATTTTGAGGGAGAAATTTATTTATCTAATTTTTGGTCTTTTTTGGTCACACCCAGTGATGCTAGGAGTTACTCCTGGCTTAGCACTCAGGAATTACTTCTGGTGGTACTCAGGGATTGAACTTCCGAGTGGGTCGCATGTAAGGCAAACGCCCTACCCATTGTGCTATGGCTCCGGCCCTCATTGAGGGAGAAATTTAACTAAACAGTAAAACGTTAAAAAAAAATTCCTGTAAATTTCCAAAGAGGAGGGCGGAGTGATAGCACAGCAGGGAGGGTGTTTGCTTTGCATGCAGCGACCAGGATTCGATCCCTGGCCTCCCTTTTGGTCCCCCTTGGTACCACCAGGAGTAATTCCTGGTGTGCAGAGCCAGGAGTAAGCCCTGAGCATTGCTGGGTGTGTCCCAAAAAGAAAAATAAAATTAAAAAAATTTTCTCAAAGAGTTTGCATTCAAACTGAAAAGTAAAATTTTGCTTTTTTAAATATTTTCATTTTTGTAAATGTAAGAAGAAACATGAATAGTTTAGAATCTACTTTCATGACAGTAATCGTAGGTGTAGTACATTCATTTTATCACCTAACAAATGGCATAACCTTAGTTTTTAGTATTGTTTCTAGCAATAGACTGTACTTTTTTTCAGTTCGAAATATTGAACCCGATTATGTAATACTTTTTTTTTTTTCGCTAGTCACAAGGCAGGCAGAATCACAAGAAAGAAAGAAAGTATTCATGTCCACTAATGATTCAGGCCAGTTCTGACATTGATATTGTGTATGAGAGGCACAAATGTTGGTCTGCCAAGTGACTAAAATGCCAATCAGATTATTTTTTGTCTTAAAATAGAAGTGTCTTATCTGTATGAAGTCTTGTATGGATTTATTCAAGCAAGAGGAGTTTGATATGTTTAGCTATCAAATGCTTTTATGATTTAAACAAAATATTTTTTCATTAGGACCACTCCCAGCAGATTGGTGGCCTTGCAGTGCTGGAGATCAAACTCAGGGCCCTGTACCTGATAGGCCTGTGCTCTGCCACTTGTGTTACCTCCCTGGCTCACAAATAAAATTTGTTTAAATGCTCTGTACATTTGTCTTGCCATGGTTTTTTTTTTTTTTTTTTTTGCTTTTTTGCGTCACACCCGGCGATGCTCAGGGGTTACTTCTGGCTCTGCACTCAGGAATTACTCCTGGCGGTGCTCAGGGGACCATATGGGATGCCGGGGATCGAACCCCGGCCGGCACAGGCCGGCCGGCGTACAAAGCAAACTCCCTACCCGCTGGGCTATTGCCCCGGCCCCTGTCTTGCCATGTTTAAAGCCCTAAATTTATTTCCCAAGATTGAAAAAAAAAATGTAGTGCTCTGTAAAGCAGTACAAAATGGGAAGAAAACCATTAGAATAAATTGCTTAATATTTAGAATTGCAGGTTGCAAGTAAATGAGTTCTGTAACTTTAAAGAGGGTAATGATATCACACAAAACTATACTTTGTAATGTTTTACAAATAACTGAATTTTCCTACTTGAGGAAAATTGATTTGATTACTTCTTTGTCTTAAGTTTACAGTTAGATACTTTTTCAGATTTCTTCATATATTTGTACTTTTTTTTTTTTTTTTTTTTTTGCTTTTTGGGTCACACCCAGTGGCGCTCAGGGGTTACTCCTGGCTCTGCACTCAGGAATTACTCCTGGTGGTGCTCGGGGGATCATATGGGATGCGGGGATCGAACCCGGGCGGGCACAGGCCGGCCGCGTGCAAGGCAAACGCCCTACCCGCTGGACTATCGCTCTGGCCCCTATTTGTACATTTTAATGTCTTCAAATCTTCACTTTGTAGTTAAAAATCAAAATATGATCATCTTAGTTTTATTAGTCAGAGCCTTTTGCACCTTGTTTGTGTCCTACTGTCCTAGTCTGAATCATTGTGTCTTTATAGACACATGAACATACCCGTTTCTTTATTCTGTGCTTCACTCTAGCTGTAATTTCTTTTTCCTTATATGTATCCAAATCTGCCTTATTAAAAAAACTCAATCTCAATCTGTTATATTAAGATTAAAAATGAAACAGTCTTGGGGCCAGAGAGATAGCCCAGCGGGTAGGGCGTTTGCCTTGCACGCGGCCGGCCCATGCCGGCCGGGGTTCGATCCCCGGCATCCTATATGGTCCCCCGAGCACCGCCAGGAGTAATTCTTGAGTGCAGAGCCAGGAGTAACCCCTGAGCATTGCCAGGTGTGACCCAAAAAGTAAAAATGAAACAGTGTTAACAGGAGCAAATCACAGCACCTTAAAATGTTTCCAGAAAGTTTATACTCAGATTAACCATCTAGATCTACTCCCTAGTTTACAAAGGTGAGAGAAGTAGAGTACAATGGAGAAAAAACATTTTCAAAATCCCAAATAAGGTATTTCTATAGGATCCATAACCAAAAAAGGGGGCTGGGCCATAGTACAGTGGGTACAATGCTTGCCTTGCATGTGACCGACCTGGGTTCAATGCCCAGCATCTCATCTTGTCCCCCTCGCATTGCCAGGGAGTAACTTCTGAGTGCAGACAGAGCCTGGAGTTACCCCTGAGCATCACTGGGGTGTGATGCAAAAGGTAAACAAAAACCACAGGACCCAAAAAGATGTATTGAAATATAAAAAGATAGGATAAATAACATAGGTTGAGAAAGAGTTGAGAGATACCTTCAAAATGTAATTTGTAGCCTTTTTTTTTTTAAATCTCTCTCTTTTGAATAAGATGTTTGGGAAAGCCAAAAAGTATGTGCAGTTTGGGGATTTGAATGATGATCAACTCTTTGGTGGAATTAAGAAATTAGTTCTTTGTCATGGTAAGAGACTTATGGTTATAGTTCTTACCCTGATTTGATCATTATTACAACTGCCTGGTAGATAACTTGATGTTCAGTGTAACCCTCCCTGTGCCCTTTTTTAAATTTTACAAAATAAAGATACTTTTAAATTTAAGGGGGCTAGTAGTAAATGTTGTAGTAGTAGTAGTAGTAGTAGTAGTAGTAGTAGTAGTAGTAGTAGTAGTAAAAGATGTATTGTTGCACAAGCAATTTTACCATATATTACGATCAGTTTCCCTCAATAATAGTCTTCCTCATTATAATAAAGATGTATTGCATTATTTGTGAGGTATTGCAGGTGTGGCTGCAGTGCCTGATTGCGTTGGCAGGTGGCAGACAGGAGACAGGCTTGTCTACACCCAGGGCTCTGCCCGTGGGCCCTGGATGGTTGATAGTCTGACAGAAAAAGACTAGGACCCCTGGGATGAACCCAGAGCCACGGCAGAGCCTGGCAAGCTACCCATGGTGTATTCGTTATGCCAAAAACAGTAACAATAATGGACCTAATTCCCAATGAATGAAGATATTAACTGGTGCCCGCTCGAGCAAATCCATGAACAATGGAAAGACAAGTGATACAAGTGTTATTTGTAAAACTTTTCTACTTTTGTCCGTTTTCTTAAGGTAATGAGCATGGTATCTGGATTTGCACCACTGATTTCTGCAGGTATCTTTTCAGCCACTCTCTCTTCTGCTTTAGCATCTCTTGTGAGTGCTCCCAAAATATTTCAGGTAAGTTGTTTTCATGTTATAGAGTTTATAAAAGGTGAAGTTAGCTAATGACTGATTTCAAAAATTTGGCGTTGTTATTTTCAGTTCCTGTGTGTGTGCTCGCACGCATGTGCATGCGTGTATGCACATGCATGCATGTGCATTTAGATATATTGCTGTATACAAATTCATAATCAGATGTAGTATATACATCTTCAGTTAGTATAAATTTAAGTTCATATTACCTCAGAATAAAGAGGAAGTTCAAGATAACTAATTAGAGGAATTAACAATTCTGTACCTACTAGCATGATCCCAAACTAAATACTTTTTTTTATAAATGCTTGAATCCTTAGTATGTGCAATACACCGTGTTAGCTACTTAATGTATAATGATGAATAATAACTATATTAAGCAAATAGCTGATACTGAATAAGAAATACTTTTTATTGGACATTTTATATATAAAATACTTTTAGTTCTACAGGCTTGACGTTAATGTTGTAGTTATGGTTAGTGGGTATGGTAAAAGTATGTAATACATTAAAAATATTTCAATATTGCTTTAGAAAAGATGGTTAAGTTTCATATTTAGGACTTTTTTTTTTTTTTGCTTTTGCTTTTTTTGGGTCACACCCAGCGATGCTCAAGGGCTACTCCTAGCTCTTAGCTCAGGAATTACTCCTGGTGGAGCTCAGGAACCATATAGGATGCCGGGGATCTAACCCAAGTTGGCCATGTGCAAGGCAAATGCCCTACCCTGTGTGCTATCGCTCTGACCCCTCATAATTAAGATTTTTATTTGTTTCAGGTTTTGGATTTGATTTTCTTAAAATAGGTCACACCTACCTGATACTTAACCAAACTTGCAATTTTCTATTGTTTGCTACCTTTTTGTGATTGGTTAATAAAAATTCCAACATGACCCAAACATGAACATCTTTGTAATTGTATATCTTACAGTGGTATAATAAAATTAAAAAAATTCCAACATGGTGATTAGGTCAGGGGAAGATTTTTTTCAGTATATTCTCAACTATCTTACTAGTGGTTGAAATATTTGAGTCACCTCTATTGTCTGTAGGTAGTTCAGTCTGAGATAGAGGGAAAGAATAAGAACCAAAAATTAAAAATGTGTGTTCCAGTCTAGATTATTGTAACTAGATGTGTTTATTTTTATATAATTTACTTCAATCTTAACATTTTTTTTCGTAGGCTCTATGTAAAGACAATATCTACCCAGCTTTCCAGATGTTTGCTAAAGGATATGGGAAAAACAATGAACCTCTCCGTGGCTACATTTTAACATTCTTAATTGCACTTGGATTCATCTTGATCGGTTAGTCATACTCTTTGCTTTAAATATATTTGTAATTAGTAAATTATAAAACATATAACTAATTTTATTTCTGATCAAATAATGTTTAACACTGATACACTTAAAATGTATTTGTTAAAATTAATAGATTTCATTTCTTCTAGTACTCAGTATGATAGAGAGGAACTTACAAACACAAGAAAAGGATTTCAGTGTTTTCTCACACAAGATTTTCTGTTCATTTATTTTTCTGGCACTTTGTTTTTTTCCAATTACAAGTGACTAAAGGAGTAGCGAAGAAGATATTTACTATGTTTTAAAAGAAACTATCTCTCCACAATGCTAAGTTTATTACTATGGTGTAGTTTATTTTGGAGACAAATTGTCGATTAAAAAGTTTCCCATGAGCCAACAATTACTTTGGTGGTGGCGGCAGCCATATTCAGCTAATAAACAAAGAAGAAGAAAACAAACTTCATTTGCTAGTATGAAGGGATCTCAAATAAATGTGAAACATCAAACTATAGAATGAAATAGTATATCATTTATGTAATCAAAACAGTAAGATAAAATGTTTAAGGATTTGTGTGTGTGTGTGTGTGTGTGTGTGTGTGTGTGTGTGTGTGTGTGTATAAACTGTGATATACTGACTCTGGAAGAATGAAGTAACTGTACCTAAGATTTGTTATTTAGAAAGTAAAAGTTCATGTATGGCAAAGTAAGTATATATTGATACAGTTTTTTAGAAACTTAAAAATGTAGAATATAATAACATCCCTGATGGAGTGCTTTTGTCTTGTTTTTTGCAGCTGAACTGAATGTTATTGCTCCAATTATCTCTAACTTCTTTCTTGCGTCCTATGCATTGATCAATTTTTCAGTATTCCATGCGTCACTTGCAAAATCGCCAGGTGATTTTCTATTTTTTTTAAGTTTTGTAAATGTGTTTTAATTTTAGAGAAATTAAAATTGTGGGATTAACGTATTAAAGCTCAGTCAATCTTTGCAATTAAATTAAGAGGATCTTCAAATATCTGTCAGGAAGTCTTATGGTGGAAATATTTTGTTTCTTGTATATAAATAATGTATAGCATTGCTAATCCTAACTTGCACTGCAAGAAATTCACTTCTTCATTTTTTATTCTTTATGTAGCTTATTCCTATTTTTTTTCTAAAAAAAAAGTAAACATTAACTTGATGTAGTTATCCTATAAGAAATACTTTTTCCTGATTTCAAAAAATTGTTTACATTTTTTACATTAAGGTGTTTTTGGTAGTAAGGTACCACGATTTATATAGTTATTCATACCATATACAGTAGAGTCTCGGTTATACAATGTTCCAACAGTAGTCTCACCTGTCAGCCTCCTTTATCAGTGTTCTTAGGTTCCTTCCCATCGTTGAGCCTGCCTTCTTGATAGTCACAATTTTAGGGGGTGGTCACATCTGGCAATGCTCAGGGGTCACTCCTGGCTCTGCACTCAGGACTTACTCCTGGCAGTGCTCAGGGGACCTTATGGGATGCTGGGGATCAAAAACCGGTCAGCCGCGTGCAAGGCAAGTGTCCTACCTGCTGTGCTATTGCTCTGGCTCCGATAGTCCCATTTTTAAGTTTTGTTGTTGTAGTTTGAATTTCATGCTTATGGTATTTAGTACTGGCTCTCTAGTTTAGATGTATAAATTCTTTTCTGCTTTTATTTACCTGGCTTTTATAACATTTTTAAAATCATCACTTTTATGTTGTTATCCTGGACAGATGTGCTTGTAACATACATTTACATATATGCTTTTTTTTTTCTTTTGGGGTCACACCCAGCAATGCTCAGGGGTTACTCCTGGCTTTGCACTCAGGAATTACTCCTGGTGTTGTTCGGGAACCATATGGGGGATGCCGGGGATCGAACCTGGGTCGGCCGCATGCAAGGCAAATGCCCTACCCGCCCCCCCCCCTAACCTACTCCAGCCCCTACATATATGCTTTCATTGTGGATTTTTGTTTTAAACCTTTGATAGTAGTTGACTTCAGGAAGTAAATGAAGGGAAAAAATCACTTCCATTTGAAGATAAAATGTTACTCAGCATAGGAAAGATCATATGAAAACTTTAAGACATATGTAGCTTCAGGGCTGGAATGATAGTACAGTGGATAGGGCATTTGCCTTGCATGCAGCTCACCCGTTTTCTATCCCCAGCATCCCATATGGTTCCCTGAACACTGCCAAGAGTAATTCCTAAGTCCGGAGCTCGGAGTAATCCCTGAGTACCGCTGGGTATGATCCAAAGAGAAAAATTTTTAATAAGACACTAGTCAGCTTCAATTTTCACTTAAAAATATTAAGTTTTAGATGTGGATGTACATGTTACTATGAAAGACAGAACAAGAATCCTAATGCTGAACATCTTATTTTCTTGACTAAAACAAAAATCTTAATTAGTTATAATATTGTGATTCTTATTGTCACAAGATGTTGTGTAAGACAAGATGAAGGTCTGTACGACAGAAATTCCTTAGAGCTTATATAAATTTGCAGTTATCTCTAATTTATAGAGTTTAGTTTCTTAAAAATATACATAGTTTTTTTGTTGTTGTTGTTTCTTTTTGGGTCACACCAGCGATGCTCAGGGGTTATTCCTGACTCTGCACTCAGGAATTACTCCTGGTGGTGCTCAGGGACTCTACGGGATGCTGGGGATTGAACTCAGGTCAGCTGTGTGCAAGGCAAAAACCCTCCCGCCTGGACTGTCGCTCCAGCCCCAAAAGTATACATAGTTTTAAATGCATTTTATATTAGGGCTTATGAGTGTTTAGCTACTTATGAGTGAAAATTTGGTTTTTAAGATTATTTGAGTGAGGTTAATTCATAAATACTTTACCGTATGGGAACAGTTGTTTCTGTGCTGAACTAATGTAATTATATTTTAATGATTCATAAGAAAAACATTTTGCTTGGGTTATTTTGTATTAGAATATGCATTATAATATGGATATGTCTTATGCTAAAACCCAGAAAATAAAACCACAATATTAAGGACTCAACTGGGAACTTTTCTTTTTTTAGAATATCTCATTTCTAGTATTTATCAGGTAAGGTTAATGACACTTTTGCTAGACTTTCAGCATAGCTACCACAGAGTTACTTTGGCAGTCATTCTGTGTCATTGTCTGAAGCATGTGAAAGATCACAGTGACTTTACTTAACCATTCATTTGTTATTGTCAGGCTGGCGTCCTGCATTCAAATACTACAATATGTGGATATCACTTCTTGGAGCAATTCTTTGTTGTGTAGTGATGTTTGTCATTAATTGGTGGGCTGCACTGCTAACTTACGTGATAGTCTTGGGACTGTATATTTATGTCACCTATAAGAAACCAGGTTAGTAATCTCCTATTTTGCATATTAAGCTCAAAAAATTTAGTTCTTTGTTACTTCTCATATTTAAACATAATATTTTTCTTTGCATTTAAAGGATACTTTGTATAAAGCTATAAAATACCTGGTTTTTTTTTCTTTTTTGGGTCATACCTGGCTATGCTCATGGGTTACTCCTGGCTCTGCACTCAGGAATTATTCCTGGCAGTGCTTGGGGGGACTATATGGGATGCCAGGGATCCAACCTGGGTCGGCTGTATGCAAGGCAAATGCCCTACACACTGAACTATTGCTCTGGCCCTGAAATGCTTGATTTTAAAAATACAGATAGTTTTAATGATAAAATTGCCATGCTGCCTTTTACACTATGGCATTCTCTTACCCATATTTCAGCGTATCTAAAACTATTTGTACCCAAACAGTGTTAATATAATTAGGATTTTGTTGCACTCACTATATTTTTCTTCTTTGGAGAACTTGGAAAACTTGAAGGGCACCTCCTGGTAAAATTCGGCCTGATTCTGTGGGCCAGGCATTTCTTTGCTTAGACCCAGAGATGCAGCAGGATCACAAGGGCCAAATCTGGCAGTGCTAGGGGAACATACAGAGTGGGGGAATTGAATCTCAGTGACTAGCACGTGCAAGGCACTTAACTCCAACTCTTTGAACTCTTTCTTAGCTCTTTGTTCTTTATTTTCAAAATTTCTCTTCGAAAAGATTAAAATTTGCAGAAATACAGTTAATTTCCTAATGTGGGGCCTTAGTATCAACTCTAGTAAATACATGTCACAGAAGTAACAGTACTTCACACATATATGTGTAGCAGGAAAGAAATTTTATTATATCACACACATTGTGGCTTGCGATACAAACATATAGGGATTATCATGTATATCCCTTTGCCTATGATCAATTATCAGTTCTAGGCTGGCGTTACAATTTCTAACAATTGGATAAATACATTTTAAATGGGAAATAAAGATTTTCTAGATTGTGACAGATTAATAATTGCTAGATATGTCTCCAACAAAATGATGTATGATTGTTCTAATATATACGGGCCAATATAGATAAGACAGCCTATCATACAGAAGAATGTCATTGAGGATGATTTATGTTTGGCCTTAGAGAATATATTAGGAAGATATTATAAGAACTTGGAATGAATCTTAAATAGTGACCATGCATTTTGTAATCCAGATACAAAAAAAATGAGAGAAATATAATAAGCTAAGGTATTATTTTGAGAAGCTGTTATTTCTCTAATATGCCTATTTGTTACTAAAATTAAATAGGATATAAATTCATTGCCCAAGCTATTCAGGAAGGAATAAAATTCAATCATGCAAAAAACTGAAATATTTAAAATTGTGCTTTGTAGCTGTCACAGTTCTGCCTCTTTCCTTTAAATCTTTGCTTATGAAAACTATAAATTTTTAAATCATTCATATCTTGGGTTTTTTGCCACAGCAGCTGTGCTGAGGAGTTTTCCTGCTTTTGCTTAGAGGACAGAATGTAATATCAGGGACAAAACAGTAAAAGATTGTCCACATGCAAGGCAGTTGCTTAATCTCTTTATTACCTCTTCAACTCCTATAATTTTAATTTTTTTTTTTTTTTTTTTTTTTGCTTTTTGGGTCACACTCCACAATGTCCAGGGGTTACTCCTGGCTCTTCTCTCAAGAATTACTCCTGGCAGTGCTTGGGGACCATATGGGATGCCGGGATCGAACCCGGGTTGGACACGTGCAAGGCAAACACCCTATCCGCTATGCTATCACTACGGCCCCTAAAATGTTTTCTTTATTTGTGACTCTTACAAGGTACATTCACAACCCTCTTTCTCAGTTCTTTCCTTTTTGTTTTTGTTTTTGGGTCATAACCAGCAGTGCTCAGGGGTCACTCCTAGCTCCTACCACTGCACTGAGGAATTGCTTCTGGTGGTGCTCAGGGACCATATGGGATGCTCGGTTGGCCTCAAGAAGGCAAACACCCTACCTGCGTACTGTTGCTCCAGCCCCCTCAGTCCTTTCTCAATTGTACTTTTCTTTTTGACATCAGTTACAGTTTTCATTGCTTTAGAGTCATGGTTTGAGCTTTGTGAAAGGTCTGAGTATAATTGTTTTCAGCACTTGAATTTTTAAATCACTTGATCACTTGACATCCCGTTATTCGTCGATTTGCTCGAGCGGGCGCCAGTAATATTTCCATTTGACCCTATCATGTGCCAGTGTAGCCCAATGGCATCTGGTTGCTTCAGGAATACGAAGAGCCTCAAACCATTCATTCAGGGTCTTGACAAAGAAGTCTGACCATCTTGTAGGTGGGCGGCCATGTGATCTTTTGACATCCCATGGGATCCGTTCGGTAACGGCTCTAGTCCAGCGGTTGTCTCCAAATCACATTACATGTCCAGCCCATCTGATTTTCCATGCCTTGGCAAACGAGACAGCGTCCCTGACTCTGGAACAGCGATGGAGGTCGGAACTCCGGATTCCTTCTCTCACTTGAGTGAGGCGTGATATTCCAATCATAGCTCTTTTCCTCTTTGGGAGACCCGAGTAGCATTCTCATCCTGCTTTCGTAGGGGCCCAGGTCTCTGAGAGTATGTTAATGCAGGGAGAACGGTGGAGTTGAAGAGATGTGCCCAGAGCCGGAGGTTCTTTGTCTTTTGCTATTTCTTCAATGCTTTATTCTGTGTGTCTAATTGTTTATTGATTGTTAATCTTCGGTGTTATGCTTTACTCCTCTCACAGATGTGAACTGGGGATCCTCAACACAAGCCCTGACTTACCTGAATGCACTCCAGCATTCAATTCGCCTTTCTGGAGTTGAGGACCATGTGAAAAAATTTTAGGTAAGTAATAGAGCAACAAAGAAAAAATTCTGTCCTAGAGGCATTCATTCTTTATTCATTGTCTAGTAACAGTTTATATTCTAGTACTGCATGCACTGTTCTTTGGGGGTGGAGTGGGGTCCCCAGGAGCCATGGCGGGTTCTAGCCCTGGCCCACCACCCCAGCAGAGCCTCACAACAAGCCAGACAACCCCCACTCCATGGGGCCACCATTTTCTACATCCAGACTTCCCTCTCGTCAGAACTCCACCCAGCAGACCAGCCTATCACAGCCTGGCTCGCGCCCCGCTTAAGGGGCCACGTGGTTCATCAATAAATGCTTTATTTGGAGGTGACTACAAGAGTATGCCTCCTGCAGGGAAAGCCTGGCAAGCTGCTCGTGTCGTATTTGATATGCCAAATACCAGTAACAACTATTAGGTCAATCCCATGACCTAATATAATGGCTTGAGGCTCTTTATGTTCCTGGAGCATGCAGATGCCCTTGGGCTCTACTAGCATGAGACAGGACATATGGAGATGTTACTGGGGCCTGCTCGAGCAAATCGATGATGAACTGGGAAGGTAGTGGTAGTGATATGTATTCAGCAACATTGTAAACTCACTGATTTGTTTATATTTGCTATTTTTTAAGTGATATGTTTATCATGCATTTCTCTCTTTTTTGGGAGGTATGTGGGGTATCCCAGATTCAACCCAGGGCCTTACATATTCAAAGAATGTGTTCTACCACTGAACCACATTCTCAGCCCTTTTCTAGCTTTTCTTTTATTATGTTTGTCGTTATTGTTGTCTTGCTCACCATCCACAGGATCCTTCCAGTAGATTTTTATATCATTATATTTACTAGATCCTATTTGATGGAATGCAAAAAAAAAAAAAAACTTTGATTATATTCTCATGACTTTTGTTCTTGTTTAGCTTTTTTGGAAGAGGTACACCTGGCTTTGCTCAGGGATCCCCAGGCGGTGCAGGGACCAGATGGAGTGTTGGGGATCGGATGAGCTGTGTACTGGAGCAAGCTGTACCATCACTCCTGCCCCCTCATTGCTTTCCAAGCATGATTGAGAGATGGAATTCTGTCGTACATTATGATTGATTGCCTTTTCATATGACCTTTTTTTTCTCTGAAGTCAGTTCAACTTTTGTCAGTTTTTTAAAATCACTATTTTTTAGCCTTTTACAAAACTTGCCACATTTTGTCTTCTTCATTATGTAGTTTCTGTTTCCTTTAAATGTCTTTCTTATCATTTCCTGATTCTTTACTGTGGATTTCACTAATTTATTTTATTTATTTATTAATTTTGCTTTTGGGGTCATAACTGGCAGTGCTCAGGGGTTACTCCTGACTCTGCATTCAGGAATTACTCCTGACGGTGCTCAGGGGACCATATGGGATGCCGGGGATCGAATCCAGGTCAGCGCGTGCAAGGCAAACCACCCTACCTGCTGAACTGTAACTCTGGCTCCCATTTCTTTACTTTGTATTTTTAGGTTTAGTCCTGTGTGAAATAATCGGGTTTTTGGCAAGGGAAGCTTACATTGGTGGATGTAGTTGTCAGTTGAAGCTCTACTGTAGATTAATGTGACTTTGCTAGTTTGAGAAATTTAAATCATCCTAATTTAAATGATTTTCTTTATCATCTGATTAGACTTCCCAGAAAAGAACCTTATAATTTTTTGCTTGTTAGTAAAGTCTTGACTAGGAGAGATCTGAGGGAGGAAAAGAGGACAGGGAGAAGTAGCTTAGAGGTTTCAGAATTCAGATGTAAATATTCTCTTGTGATGCCTATTTAAAATGTTTCTGCCTGCTCTCAGCTGTTGCTGGTGTCTCAACCAGAAATACTTTCTTATTAATTGTCCCTCCATTTCCAGGATTGGGAGGGGCAGGAACTGTTGCCCATCATATGGAAAGGAAATGGAATTTTCTGTTTGCTTTTTCTGCAAACTTTAAAACTGATGAAAATCACCTCCCCTCCCTCTCCTCTGCTAATTTCCTCTATCTTGCTATTAACTCGGGCATTTTGGTAATTTTTGAAGGTGCAAAATCAGGCCTTTTAGAGCTTTCTCTTAAGTTCATTTAGCATTTGTTTAGTCTTTCCTTATTCTTCTATCTGCTTTCTACTTGCCTATTCTTTATAGACTTGTGGTTCTATGCTTTAAATAACCTATTACATTACTGAGATTTTTTTTTATTAGGAGTTAAAATCATGTCATATATCCATGCTATCATAATTACTCAAAAACCCAATCTATTTTTTTGCTCTTCATCTTTGTGGTATACACTATATAGCAAAGAAAGCAAGTATTATCAGTAGGTTAGATTCATTGGTCTGTAGTTCAGATCACTACCATAATACAGGCTGAAAAAAAAATACAGTGGTTCCAACAAGAAAGGAATTGTCATTATATGAGGTAATTGAGTGTTTGATGCACTTGGTAATCTAGGGTCCACATTTTAACTTTTTATTTCT
>JAJIBD010009447.1:0-39457 GCA_021461705.1 Cryptotis parvus | reverse complement strand
GAATTACTCATGTTTCTGAACTTTATACAACTTTGAGTGCTAGCATGTATCCTTTATGCATGTAGTCACTTATAGAAAAAAATAAATGTCTCCTCCCTTTAAAAGAAAAAAATTTTTTACATTGGTCTACCAAATTGCTCTATCCCATTCACAGATAAGTTTCTCCTAGTAGAGTTTATGGAAAGAACATAAATAAAGCTTGAGGTCTATATTCTATCTTGTGCATAGCATGCAGTTTAAATTGTACCGCCATCACGCCACAATTATAGGGAGCACTTCAGGTACAAATACTGCAGGTATTTTAGAGAATTAACTGGCTTCCCATGCTTGAAGACATTGACTTTTATTGATACATTAATAATATCATTGGCAAACAAGACATATTATCTTTAAAACTGAGTAGGAACATTCATGTTAATGTGTGATCTATATGAATACATGTGGTTCAGTCAGTGTAATGAAACACTTGAGCTGAGAATATGGAGTTTGAAATTTCAACTCCTTTCTATTATACATTTTCCCAGCGTGGAGTAGTCATCGTAAAAGTGGTTACTCAGAGACATGAAGAAAAAACTTCTTCATAGCAATGCTGGAATGAGATTTGTGTAATTAACAGATAAATGGTGAAGTCTCTTATAACCTTGAGATTCCTGACAATTATGAGGCAATATCATCACAGGGATGGAGGTGAGAGCTGCTCCCGTTAGTAGGAAGAATGTGTTAGGTCCTTGCCCGAGTAAAGAGGTTTTAGTACTGAGAACTAACTCTTGGGAAGCAACCTAGTGAATAGACTTCTTATTTTCAGCGCCGTTCACTGCAAAAGTAGAGTTAGTTAGTAAACTAAGTTTTTCTTGAACTTATGGTCTCTCTTAGTCATTTGTTCGGTGCCGGAGCCTCCCCTGGTGGTACTCAGGGCTTACTCCTGGCTCTACATGGTGCTTCGGACCATTTGAATATCGGGATTGAATCTAGGTCTGATGTGTTGAGGTGCCAAGCACCTAACCTCTGCTATGGGTTCCAGCCCTAGGATAATTTTTCTTAATGTCCAGTGTAGTCTGGGAACTAAATTTGCTCTTCCCTTCTCAAATGAATTATGCTGATATCTCACTTGTTTTCCCCATTAAGGTATTAAATAGCTACTTAGAAACCATACAACCTGTAAGGTGAAATTGCTCATTAAGTAGGATGGGAGTATTATGCCATTATTTTTAGCTAGTGCATAATATAAAGTAAATTTATTTCTATAAACTGCTTATGTCATTCTTATTTGTACTAACCAGCCCAAATCACTTGATTTTCCTAGAAGTTTGTAAATATTACCTCTGATAAATGGGCTGAAAAAGGTAGGGGAAAAATGTCATGGTGTGGGGTTTAGATTCCTCTATTGAATCTTATTCCCCAGAAACAAGTGCGCAAGCTGAAAAGTCAGCATAGGACTAAAAGCACTTTCTGCAATAAGCGTTTTTAGTTCAGCAGATCATATGGCATCTCTGAGATCCAATGCCATTTGCTGAAATTGTGTGTGTACTACAGTTCTGCTAAATGTGATAATTAAATGGGGAAGCCATTTGTTTCCTTCTTCTTAGATTTTCAAAGTTGGATTTATTTTTATGAGAGTAGAAAAAAAGAAAAAATATGTGAACAAATTGCCTCCCCCTCTTCTTTCCATTTGTACTTTTATATTTAGCCCAAACCATTTACTTCATTTTCAGATTATCATTATATATAAACCCATTAAAAATCCTGCCTGGAGCAAATAGATAAAAACCCACAGACTTTCATACAAAGATGCAAATGCGGTTTCTTAGACTGTCAGCTAATCAATTATGTACCTGTTTTACAAAGAGAATTTACGTTTTGTTAAAATAACTGTGTGCCCATGCATGCATGTGTGTGTGTCTTTATGATTTCATATGTGTATATTATCTGTGTGTATATTTCTATATAATGTCATATTCTTTAAAAGTTATCTTTTGCCAATAATAATTGCCCCTTAGACACACCTCTAGGCCCTAATGCTTTGTTTTGGGTCACCTCTTACTGCTAAGAAGAGCAATCTAGACCCTAGCACAATTACAGTTAAATTAAATTATCATAGAATGCAAAAACTGCTCCACTACTCTAGTCATGAACCCAGAATGAAAGATTGATAGACCACGGAATGGATCAACAAATAACTATGTGGGTGGTACATTAGGATACTTTTACTTCTACAAATATTGATGTAGATAAATAGAATGTGGCTAGTAATTGTGCTCCCTCAGAAAAATCATGGGCTGTCTGTTTCCCTCTATAACTATTAGGCAAGTGATAATGCTTAATGTATCTGTGTGTTTTTCATACCAGTGGGATTACAGGATATTTCGTATAAATCTTGGCCCTCATGCCACTAACATGAAATCAGATTGGTGTGCTTGAGACAGCTTCTCACTTTAGGAGAAAATGTTGCAGAAATGAAAAAGATGGTAAATATCTGTAGCTCTTAACTCTGGAATAAGGAACTTGCATCTAAGCGGAAAAAAGTAGTTCTAGGACACATTTATAGACATGTCACTTATTATAGTCACTTTCTGCCATTTAATGTACTGAATAATCACCATTTTATGATAAACTGGTAGTTTTGTGTTTTTGTGTAGATGAAAAAAATTAGTTTTGAATGATCAAATGGAAGTGTGTATTAACAAAACTAGTCACCTCGATTTTGGACATTTAACTCTTTTGTATATGCTTTCCCTTCACCTATCACTTATCACTATCACTTTCTTCCCGTTGATCATCTATTTGCTCCGAAGGGCACCTTAATATCTCCATATGTCCTGTCCTCATACTAGTAGAGCCCGAGGGTATCTGACCGCTCCAGGAACATAAGAAAGCTCTCAAACCATTATATTAGGTCATGAGAATGAACTAATATTATTGCACTGGTATTTGGCATATCAAATGCAAATACGGGCAGCTTTGCCAGGCTTGCCATGGTCCTGAATGCCCCATCTCCTTCTACTATATAAAGCGGTAATATCCTTATGCAAAGGAATATAGAAGACGGTGTTAAGAAGACCAACAATTAAAGAGTAAAAATAGAGTAAAAATAGAGAACCACAAGCTTCCCCAAATCTCAAGTATACAGTTAATGCTCTATTTATAGTGAGAATACAATCACCAGCTGTTTGTTTGTGCTTGTTTTATTGTTTGAAACCAAGGGTCAATCTCAATAATACTCAGTAAAACAAGCTTGACAGTTCAGTGACAGGCACCAGAATGAAGAGTTACTTGGCCTGCAGTGTTAGGGACCACTAGGGCCACTCTGGTTTGTGCTTGGGAGCCACCAGAACCACCCAGACCTGCTCTGGGTGTTAAATGGAATCTGAGTCCGGCATTGAAATAATGTGCCTGTGATCTTATGATATCTTCCAGACTATTGGCCCGTTTTAGAGCAGCAGAAAGAATATCTCTCTCTTCTCTCTGTCTTTATCTATCTCTCCTCTTATTAATTTTATGGGACCCAAACAATAGTACAGTGGATAGGTGCATGCCTTGCCCATGGATGAACTGTATTGAGTCACTGGCACCTATATGGTGTCCCCTTGAGCACTGCCAGTAACTCCTGAGCACCTCTGAATATGACATAATAAAGCAAAACATAAAAGATCAATGGCAAATGATAGATAATAATCAGAAAATTGTATGAAAAATTTCATGAGAGCTGTTATCACATCATATGTTAAAGGATGTACTATGTAGGGAAGTGAAATAACCAATGCTATACAAAAGAGAATAGAATGAGATGCAAATATATTTTTTACATATTTGTATCAATAAGCAAGGTATTTCTCTAATTCTGTGAAAAAATGGGTTGAGCATTGCAGGACATGAATCCCAATTCCTCACTAACTCTGGGGGTGCCTGCTTTAAGTAGGTCCCTATAAAGAAAGATGAGTTATGATGTTCTCTGTGTCCCTCTCTTTATCCCTCCCAATCGTATTTACATTGGCATGCAAATCCTTGTTCTGTGGCTAAAATTAATCAAGCATTAACACCAGGTGTGATAATGCACCTCTGAAGAAAGGGTGATTATATTTGAGGATTATGAAAATAGCCATAATTAATATTATTTCAGGAAGGTAGGGTACCATCATTCTCTTTTAATATCAGTTATTAACAGCTTTTATTGTTAGAGTTTATTATTCAGATGGATAGATAACTTGGAATTGATAGATATGTTGATCAAATTACTAGGGACCAGCTCATATAATTTAATGTAATTAAAATAGGGCTGAAGAGATAGCTCAAAGAACTGAACAATTTTTGCATGAGGGAGCCCTGAATTTAATCTCTGGAATCATAAGGCCTCCCAAGTTTTTCCAGGAGTGATCTCTGAGCACAGAGTTGAGGTATTTTTAAGTACCACTGGGTATGACTCCCCAGTAGAAAATGAAACCAAAATGTTGAAACAGAAGATTTAACCTTACCAATCCAATTCTTTCATTTTAAAGTTAAGAAAATGAAGGTTGTTCACTTATTCATTCATTAATTCACTCATTCAAGCAATTCCTATTGTGTACATGTCCGGAAGCCACCTGGGACCCCGACAATATTAGGATTCAAGTTTCTAGTCATGCTTGGGCTGCCACAACTGATAAACAAAATCCAGGAGTCTAAATAATACAAAAGGCCTTTTACTTCTCTCAACAGTTAAACACACTCTGTTACCACAAAACTGGGCAACCAACTCCCCAGACCCAGAGCTGCATCAGATGCCTTGACCATGTGCTCTGATCAAGATGTCTCCTCCACACAGATGTGTACCTCTTCACCAAGCCAGCATCTTTGTCTCTCCTCCCAGCCAGCCAAAGCAAGAGCAAAAGCCTCAAACTTTCCTCTAGGACAGGGCAACACTACCAAATATCAAACCAGTTTTAGGGGCAGATTCCAGGTGGGCCATCACTCTGGGTTAGGCTTAACAAATGCTAAGAGGCTACAATGCTGCCTTCCTCTCTCAGTCTTCTCTTATGCAAATGTTACCCCTGGGAGAGGGCTAGTAGAAAAAAAAAATTACACCTGAGATAAGACTTGTCTACACCCAGGATACCAAGTTGGCCACACCCAGGGCTCTGCCTACGTGCCCCTGCATGGTTGATGGTCTGACATAGAAAAAGAATGGGCCCCCTGGGATGAACCCAGAGCCACAGCAGAGCCTGGCAAGCTGCCTGGGTGTATTTCATAGGCCAAAAATAGTAACAATAATGGATCTCATTCCCAACAAATGGACATGTTACTGGAGCCCCCTCAAGCAAATCTGTAGAACAATGGAAGACAAGTGACAAGTGGCAAGCGACCTGAGATAAAATATCTAAGGATGTGTTTTCATGGGGAAAATTAATATAGTTCATATAATTCAGACTATGAACTCCATGCATGCTAGATGGCTATCTGGGTCCCCACAAGGTCCTTTATTCATTCCACACTACCCAGGGAAAATTATGTGTGTTCTGTTCTCTGCTTACTGTAAGGTCTTACTAATAGAGTTAATTTCCTAAAAGTGTGTCTCACAACACAACCAGGGTGGCTCTTTCTGGTACTTCGTCCAGTCCCATGCTGGGAACCTTGGGGGTATATGACCAAACCAAATTGTACTGAACTCATAGTAGAAATTATGATTAGAATCCCAAAAAAGTTATCAGAATCAAACGTCCCATCTTACACCTGTTAATGCGCCTTTTCTGTTTTACAAAGAGAATCTCTTTACCATAAAGCTCTAGCCTAAAGACATGTAAATGGCTTAAACAGCAAAGATCCAGGACTAGGTTGTGGCAGTCATCCAACAGTGCCTACTAGGTATTTATATTCTAAGGTATTGGGATGAAACTAAAAATAGAGATATTTTTGTTCTCATGGTTGATTTGGAAGACTTCTTTGAAGAGATGACATTTAAGACGATAAATTAATGACAAGAAGCAATCATTTGCAAAAATCAAGAGAAGATATAGATGTTAATAAATTATTAATAGATAATGGGTAATAGTTCAGGACAACAAAAGGGGCCACATAAAGACAAGGTGAGAGAATCAGGCAGCGCACCATTAATTCTAGCTATATAAGGGTCTTTGGGTTTTGTAATTTTTTTCTGATGTGAATATATAGTGAAAGAATATGTGATCAATGGAATAGAACTGAGCCCTAGGCACAGATCTTCTGGTATATAGACACTAATCTTCAACAAAGAAGAAAAAAGAGTATGAAATGGAGTAAGGGAAGGCTTCAAAAAATGATGTTGGGGAAACTGGTCAGTCATATGTAAAAAATGAACCCCGACCTCTCTTACACAATACACAAAAGTCAGTTCAAAATGCATTAAAGACCTGACATTAGATCTGAATCCATAAACCATATTGAGGAAAACATAGGCAGGGGAACCCTTTCATGTCATGGAGTTATATCTTCAATAAATCAATGTCACTGACCAAGCAAATGTAAGCAAAAGATAAACACACATGAATACTTCAAATTAAGAAGCTTCTTTATTCTTTTTATTTAGGAAGTTCCAAAAATCACTGAAATCTTCATAAGAGTAAAACTGATTTGTATATTTCCTATCCAATGTTAATCCATCTTTTCATCAAATGTTATAGAAAAATTGTTAGTGCTATAGACATCAAAATAATTAAGAAACTTGTCATGCTAATCACTAAATTCAGGATAGGAGTAATGTGAAAAAGTTGGGGTTTCTTTATTTGTCAAAAATTCAACTGCATTCAGAGAACTGCAAATGTATATGATTTTATTTATGCCTAGAAGAACTAATACATATGGCTTAGATGAAAAGGGTTTGATCTTTGTTAATTTGTTTTATGGTGAATCCAGTGTTTTTATAAGGCTTGTTTAAAGAATTATCAAGCTTTCTGTTAATCTTGGATCATGACAAAAATTCCTTGACTAAAAGCTTATACACTATCCCTGATATATGTATGGAATTACCTAAATAGCAGAAAACCTTTTCTTTGAAATGAATTCTAAATTTAAAAACTATTTTTGTTAAGCTTATTGACCCTTCTCTATTTCTGTCTAGAAACTGGTTAGCTTTGGTGACAAATAAGCAATAAGTAAATGAGAATATACCAGCATACATGTTAAATAAGTTAGTAAAATGGAAACTCATCTATAAATAAGATTATGAGTAGGTTTTAAAGATTAAAACAACCAAGAGCTACTCTTACTAATGAGGAAACTGGGGTCTTTTGCGGATTTCATTCCCGCTCCACTGATGAGAACAGACAAATTCTAGAAGAGATGCATTATAGTCACATGAAATGCATCTTTACCTTTATCAGACAGCAAATCTTCATATATCAACTGCATGATTCACTCTGGCACTTCCAAAGTATCAGCTAAGACAAAAAAATAATTCATCATAGTCTATATAAATAAAAAGTGTAGTTTTCAGAAAAGGTGGTCAGAACTCATAAGAATGAGTCCATTTTATTATGGATGCAACTTAAATGAATAACTAGAGCAAAATGAGGAGACACAGGAATAAAAATCCAAAAGGGGAGTCTCATATGTCTAACTCAGACAAACCATAAATGTTAAATTGGGCAAAAATGTGCCTTGAGAGAGGGAAACAGAACACGTAGCAAAGATGACACGATACTACTTTGGAATCAGTTTATTTGTCGACTGAAGCAAAACAGACATGTATTTTAAAGAGGCGATATAATGAAAACTGGAGCCTAATTCTAATACCTTTTATAATTATGCAATTCTTTACTCTTATGTCAGTTTCCGCAATTCCATCTGATTATTTCACACTTAAACTTATGAAACTTAGAGTTAATTTAAGCAAGGGCATGGATGTAAAGTTCTTGGTTCAACATCTGTTACGTAGCAAAGTTTAAATAAGTGGTAGTTATTAATATTATTAAACATTTGCACTTTTAAAGGAGGTCACACTTGGAGTAGATTTAATTTGTAGAATTGAGAACAGGCTAGATGGCTTCTTTTCTATTTTTTTGAGCCATATCCAACAGGAGCTCAAGGCTTATTCCTGGCTCTGTACTCAGGGATCATTCTTGGCAAGGCTTGGGGGACCACATGGGGTGCTAAGGTCAAAGTCTGGGTCTACCATGTGGAAGGCAAGTAGCATTCCTTCTGTACTATTGTGCTGACCCCTTGATGGCTTCTAAGTTCTTTCAAATTAAAAAAAAGTTATGACCAGACATCTAGTTCAGTGTTTTTAATATAACAACACCAAGAGAAAACAGAAAAACCAAATACCTGTTTAAAAAGAAATACTTAAGTATTTATTATATTTTATTTGTTGTTTTGGAAGGAGGGCATGCCTGGTGATGCTCAGGGGTCCATTCCCTTGCATTTAGAAGTGACCCCCTGTGGTGCTCTGGGGACCATCTATGGTGTAAGGGACTTGAACCAAGGTCTGTGGGATGCAAGACAAGCTTTAATTTTGCACTATTTATTTGGCCCTGAATCTTTATTATTTAACAATGACTGAGTTTAAAAATAGGAGAAAAGTCAGTCAGGTTCTTGGTTGGAGACAAAGAACAGTGGATGTTTGCCTTGCATGAGGCCAGGCTGAGTTTGATCTGGTATCTGAGATAGTCCCCAAACCTGACAGGAGTTCTCACTGAGTGCAGAACCAAAGTCAGCCCTGAGCACTGCTGGATGTGGCCCCAAAAACAAAAACAAAGAAGAGCAAAGTCACAGGTCCTGTGCATATCACTGTTTCCAGGCTTAAATTCACACAATGGAACAGATAATTTGTTCTCTCTGGACACCTCTAACATAAATATGATTCAGATGTCAATATCTAAATCAGAGTTTGTTTTTTCTTCTGTCCGTATTTACATTTGGAGCAATGGATGGGTCCTTTCACTGCTCCAATGGACAGATGAGAGAGAGGTTGAGATGCAGTAGGAGTTGGAAAAGAGTAGAGATCAGACTCACAGAAGAAGCTGCTTCCAGTACAGCATTAGCACGCAAAGAACGCTTTTGTTCCTTAGCTCCAATCTAGGCTAGCTACCTTCTGAATTTTGACATCCAAATTATTTTCCCAAGAGATTCACAGACATGGGGCAGAGCTGCTACTGGCTCTCCTCTGGCCAGCCGCTCACAGAGACAGCTGGGAGGGATGACAGGTTCTAGCCCTGGCCTGCCATCCAGCAGAGCCTCACAACAAGCCAGAAGACCCCCGCCCTCACCCCCCCCCCACTCCATAAGGGCTGCCATTTTCCACATCCAGACTTCCCTCTCTACCAGAACTCCACCCAGCAGAAGTGCCTATGACAGCCCGGCTCATTGGACCCACCCTGCAGCAGTCTTTTTCAAGTCCGACCTAGGTATGTTGATCCAGAGATTCACAGACATGGGGCAGAGCTGCTAACGCTCTCCCTGTAGCCCAGCTAACGAGGCACCGGGAGGGATGGCAGAGTTCTAGCTCTGGCCAGCCACCCCAGCAGAGCCTCACAACAAGCCAGACGACCCCCTATCTCCATGAGGGCTGCCGTTTTCAGCATCCGCACTTCCCTTTAGTCAGAATTCCACCCAGCAGATGAGGCTATCACAGTCCCGGCTCATATGCTGCCGCGCCGCATGGTTTATCAATGAATGCTGGATTTAGAGGTAACTACAAGTAGTCCACCCACACGGCAGAGCCTGGCAAGCCTCCCTGTCATATTTGATATACCAAATACCAGTAACAATTATAGACCTCATTCCCATGACCTGATGGAATGGTTTGAGGCTCTTTATGTTCCTGGAGTAAGCAGATGCCCTTGGGCTCTACTAGCATGTGACAGGACATATGGAAATGTTACTGGTTCCTGCTCAAGCAAATCGATGATGAACAGGAAGACAGTGATACAGTGATACAGTGAATTATTTTTCCCCAAATTTAATGCACACTTTTGTGACATTTTAAGAGGATCGTATCAAATGACCATTTGATGAACAAGACCATAGCTCTCACTAATAGTTTTATTGAAACAGTTTTATTCATGAAACAAGATATTTTTCTGCAGCTTTCCATGAAGAGGTAGGATATATGGACACAGGACTGGTTTGCTGTGACAGGGAAGCAAAAAATTCTCATGCGATTGGTAACTGGCAATAGTGTAATCTCTTAGAAGAATCACTGCAACACAAACTCTCAGGCCCCTCATTCTGGAACTCTCTTGCTGTTGTTGAATCAAAATCTATCTATGTCAGAAAACTGGTTCCAGCAATGGGGGCAAAGGGTAATAATTTTTATTTTTATTTTCTTTTTGGGTCACACCGGCGATACTCAGGCATTACTCCTGGCTCTGCACACAGGAATTACTCCTGGCAGTGCTCGGGGGACCATGTGGGATGCCGGGGATGGAACCTGGGCCGGCAAAGGCCGACCGCTGCAAGGCAAACACCCTACCCACTGGACTATCGCTCCGGCCCCAAGGGTAATAATTTTTAAATGTTTGCTTACTAAGAGATCAATGAGGTATCTCAAAACCCAGAAATGAAAAATTGTGATAACTTACGGTGCAGGTTGGTTATTATCCTAAGATTAGATGGACATTAAATATTAGCTTTCATACTCAGTATACCCAGATCCTTGGTTAATATTTAGGAAGGATAGGGTAATTTCCTCAGCATCCATCACTCAATTGTTTTGAACAATAAATGAACTTGTTCCACTTTTGTGAGGAAGGTGTCCATTTATTTGTCTGTCCTTGTAAACTGATAAAACAAACTCATGTATCATGGGTGATCAAATTCTATTTCAACTGAATCATGTGTACTTTGGATTATGCACCTACCAAATTATTTCTGGAAGGAATTTGGAGCAAATCCAATGAAACATGCATGACTTGGGGGGATCAAACTCCTGGTTTTGGATTTTGCTCTTCCCTTTCATTCACCAGGATCGGGTGACATATAGGATCTGTGAGAGGTACAAAACAAGATGTGTGGTTGAAATGAGGAACTATGTTGCATTAACTTGTAGCAACACATTATGTAAAATAAAAAATATGATTCAAACTAAACATGTGTGGTCAAAAAATTGCATTGCTGGATAAAAACAGACTTTCTCCTTAAGTAATGAGTCTAGAGGATGTATTTACAGGGCTATCAAAACAATCAGAAACATCATAAGGCATAACATTTGTTTGCCTTCTCGGGAAAGTAAGTGTGCAGGCTTATGGATCATCTAAATTAGACTTTACTATTTTGATGTCCTTGCCATTTGTTCTTTTAAATTTCCAGCCTAAGGGGTATATTCTCCTATCAATGTGCATGTGTAAGTCCCATTAAGGCTAATAGGAATTTGATGCCTGAATCCAAAGAAAAATCTACCTCTATGATGGCATTTTGCACATGCAACGCAAAAAGAAAAATAACTAAAAAATTCCATCTGCTCTTCAGCCAAAGCACATAAAACAATTATATTAATTATAAGTACAAGATAAAGTACTTGCTTGTGGAATTTTAAACTCATTTAATCAATTTGCAATTTTATGCATTTCTCTTGCTCAGAATTGCTTTCTTCCAAATATGCTTTAGGTTGTCTCAGGCATTGAAGAACCTAGTGACTGATGGGAACCAAGAGAAATAGGAGTGGTGGGAGTACATTTCTCAACACGGTCTTCATTTATTTATATTCTGCAGCACATGCACTCATGATGTTTCAAACTTATTTCCACCAGATTCAAAATAAAACCTGGAACACAAAACAGCTTGCCCATATTTTCTTGTTTAAGGCTCTATCTCCTGAGCTTTCCTTTGTATCTCAGTTTCTTACCACATAAGACATTTTCAGGCAAGAGTCAGTATTCAAATGAGATGTTAATTTTAAAAAATTGTTACATCCTTCTGTTTATTTTAGTAGGAGGGAAATATTAGTTCTTGGAGTTGCATTAAAACCCAGAGTAAAAAACAGTTTTTATCTTTGCACATCTTTCGGGAAAAAAATTCTACCTCAAGAAATTTCTTTTAACAAAGAGAACATTATTTCAGACTCTAACATTTCTGTCTGCCGATTATCATTAGTCATAAGCTAAGCCCTGCACTAAATGTCTAGTGAGCACAGATAATGTTCATTTTGTCTGGAAGACAGGTTGCCGCCTGTCAAGGAGCGATGGAATAAATGACAGGTTTTGACTCTGTGCCTTGCAGGCATATTAGGCTAAGAAATCGCCAACATGATGAAAAATTATTTTGTCAAAAATTTGTAGGTCACCCATCATTGTCTAATGTATTCTGTGATTAATTGCTAGCATAGATCAGCATTATGTCTTTCCAGTGAATCGCTTAATTGTTGCCTGCTTCATGCTCTTAATGTAATGATGAGGCATCTGCTCCTTTCACATGTGCTTTTAAATGCCAGCTTTTGCATCCAGGTTACAGGGTTGGTAATATTCAACTTAAAGAACTAGTTCAAATTAAAACTTCGGGACCGCCATCTCTTCTTGCTTTTTATGAGAGTGTACGCGAAAGGCTGAGTGTTAGTGTTAATGTATGTAGATTTTATTTCTGATGAGTGATTATTTGACTGCTCATTTTACGAAGATTTATGGTGTGCTTTCTATCTCCTGACTGCAGTGCTACTCTTATCTTTAATAAAGGAGATGAGGACATTAATCAGCCATTGTCAGGGGCTCCTGACTAAGACATTAAATGTACTGTATGGGATAGGTAAACACGCTCCAGATCCCTCTCTACTCCACTAGATCAGGCAAAAAAAACACTCATTATATTTATCATAATTTCACATCTGCTGTTTTTGAAGCAATGTACCATGAGGCCATAAACTGTATTACAACTGTGCATAAATTCAACTGATTTGTGGCTGGAGTAACTAATTCCTAAAGTACATTTTAGAAAAACAAGCAGTGAGCCCTGAAATTGCAATTCCATAAAGGCACTAAATTACTGACTGCAGAATCAAAATTTGCTTGATGTGATTCTGCAGTGACCATTTTATAAAAAGTGACAGTGCCTGTGATTGAGTCAATAAAATAAGGACGAGTGAGCTGTACACTCAAACAAGATTAAAGAGAAAAGGAATGACAGAGGACAGACTCATGGTATACAAATGGAGGAAAGCATAATGTTTTCCCCCCAAATGGCTTAAGGATGCAACTATTAATAGCAACAATATTGGTTTGTCACTTATCTTTTCATTATTTTGGAGGTGAAAAGGAAAATTAAATCTTTCTCTTATTCATATCACAGCATCAGAAGCATAGTTTCTACATAGCACAAAATGGATTTAGAAATGATTTTTTAATTATGGCACTATGTATTGATGTAAGTTTACCATAATATTTTCCCAAATTAAAAATTATAGATCATTAAGGATTATTTAGTTGCTTCTCTGAACTTGATCTTAGCCAAAAAGGTCGAGAAATGATATTTAGTTGCTTCTCTGGAATATGAGTATGTACCAAGTAATCTCTTTATTGGGGTATCTGGCCATGTTTGGGTCAGAAATATGTGGGTGGTATTTGGGGTGTGTGTGTTTGCATGTGTGTGTGTGCGCGCATGTGTGTGTGTGTGAAGTGCTGGGTGTTTTTATCTTTAGGATTGTGCTCTACATAATTTTACAAAAAAAACTTGATCTGCACCTGAGCTGGCTATAAAATCTTCTCCAAAAGAGAAAGGAGAGTAGGGAGTGATCTTTAATACAGGATAAACAAAACCAATAATGCCATTGTTTTTTGAAGAAAAAATGCACTTGACATTTGTTGAGATGAATACCAAAGGCAGTCCTGACACTTGGAATCTTGAATAGAGGTGTGAGCCCACAAATGAAGCCTGCTAAGGGTGGCAACCAAGTATGTTCTCCTGGAAGTAGATGTGATTATGCGATTATTTATTGACTGGAAAAAGCAATTTGAGAGAAAAATAAATGGAACTGGCTTTCATTGCTTAGGTTTCTCTAGCTATCCATCGCCTTTCACCAATTATTTCATGCGTCTCGGCTGGTGAAGCTGGAAGTGGCACCGAGGTGCTTTTGTTTCATTTGACTATGATACATAAGCATTCTTTGTTCAACATGCTGTATGTGAAGGCTCCTTCTAAGTGAATGTGGGCAATTACTTGCCACCCAGGGCAAATTGTAGAGGGCATTTATGCAGAACATATTTTTTGAATAATTTAATCCTATATGATTTTATCTACAGTAGAATATATTTGCTGTAGCTTCTCTTTTTCCTGACCTCTGCCCTGGTCAACTTTTATAACTGAAAAATCTGGGGCTGGCACGTTGAATATTTCTCTATTCTTTACTTATAAAATCAAGTAAAAATAGTTGTGTTCCTAAGGCAAGGCATAGTTTCTATCTAATGGTATCAAATGTGCATCACAGAGCGTTTCTTTTGCCTGACATTATTACTTTACTGAAATTAAGCTTGAAACAATCTGATGTCAGATACCGTATATCTCCTTTTATTGCTAGCTTTTCTGAGCCCACCATATTGCCAGAACTGCATCTCATTTTAGATGGATTTAACCAGATATATATTCTCAAGTTTATTGAGAGTTGGATAGATTACATTTCCCATTCTCAAAGAGCAGGCTGGTCCTTTCAATGCATTTTATAGAACAAATGTAAATTCCCATGCTGCAGTTGACAAAAATTCATGGTTCTTTTCTTAGTGTCAAAAATAAATCCAGCATAGCATTGGAGATGAGTAAGTGTGGTACAGTGGAACAGGCTTCAGTTCACCCTTTCTGATTTAGCAGCCGTTTCGATGTACTTGAGAAATCTGTAAAAGTTCAATTATTATGGTCTAGGCAAAGAGATTTTCTCACACAACAGAGCTACTGTACTTAGAATGAATTGTAAGGACTCAATGAAATGCAAAGCACTGTTTGAGGACAGAAAAGCCCTTTAGCTCCCACCTCCTCTCCTCCTGCCCTTCCTCCTCTGCTTATATCTTGCACATGAAGTCTTTTCTGAAGGCTTTCTCTGTAGTCAAATAAAACACAAGCATAAAAAAATTGCTGGATCACTCCATTAAAATGCAATAAAAATTATTCTTTTATTACACTTGGAAATTTATATATTTAGGAGGTACAGAATATGCGAAGATTAGCTATCAAAGAAATTTATTAGCAGCTTGGCTTGATCAGTTTGTCAAGATTGCTCACATATGTATGTCTTAGAAGGAAAGGCAGATTTGTATGAAAAAAAGTGTTTATAGCTAAGAGTAAACCAAACATACTGAATCATGGAAAAAAATGCTCTCTCAAATACCATGCACTTTATCAACACAACACACAGCTCAGATTGTAGACTGTCTGCTTAAATGCCAAGAGTATGTCCTTATAAACAAACAGCATCTCTTTCTATATTTACATTCATTGATTTGATTTCTGTTTCTGGGTAAAGCTAGGGGTTTCCTTAAACTATCCATCAAAAATTGGTACTGCTTTTACAAAAACAAAAAAAAAAGAAGCAAGAAAGAGGAGTACTCTATGGGGAGTATGCAGTCTGCTATAAGTCTATTCAGGTATGTTTGCCATACACATGCATACTGATATACATACGTATGTATATTTATATATAATATTTACATACATTTTGTCATATCACCTTGCTACTCCAAAGTTTGAACAATTAGGTGATTTTTACAACTGGAAAGAAGTGAAGACCTACAGCATTTCTATCAGGGAATAATATTATCACTTTTTCCTAAGGAAGAAACTCTGATCTATAATGGCACTTTTATTGTCTTTTGTATCTGCCTGATGAGTAGAGCATAAATAAAGAGGAATTAATTTAAACCTCAGATTAAATTCCTTCTCCAGGTATCAGCGAGGTAAGGTAGTTCTTAAGTCACATCCAGACACACACACCATAGTAAAAACATTTTATTAATGGATCATGATAATATCATCTGTTGTATTTATGGTGTGATTATAAAAGAAAGTTTAAAATACTGAAAGAAGTCATTTGAAATTTGTGAATAAGAATGAGAAGTTAATATTACAGTATTTAAAATAATTTTGAGGCTTTTATGCAGGCGATATATGTATTATGAAACTAATTATCAATGACACATAGGTGCTCTAATTAAAAGTGTATTTTTGAGCCAAATTGATAGTATAGTAGGTAAGGTTCAGCAGCATGTTCAGCGCCACGTATGTTCCCACAAGCCCCTCCAGGAGTGATCTTTGGGCCAGAGTTAGGCGTAAGCCCTAAGCATCACTGGATGCAGCCCCAAAACAATCACACAAACAAGCCAACAAATGAACAAAAAATTGTATCTATAATCTCAATGAAATTCATATAACTAATATGCTTGGAGTACTCTGTATCAGGGACAATTCAAATTCAAAGTAAAATAAGCAGGGGCCGGAGTGATAGCACAGCGGGTAGGGCATTTGCCTTGCGTGCAGCTGACCTGGGTTCAATCCCACATCCCATATGGTCCCCTGAGCACTATTAGGAATGGTTTCTGAGTGCAGAGCTGGGACTAACCCCTGAGCATTGCCACGTGTGACCCAAAAGAAAAAAAGTAAAATGAGCTTGTAAAATCCTACCTATGATTATACTATGCAAGTGAAAATTAATAAAATTCAGCGTAAAGGGGCCAGAGAAATAACATAGGAGTAGGTTAAGTTATTTGTCTTGTATTCAGCTAAGTCCTGTTCAAGCCTTGGCACCACATATGTTCTTCCAAGTACTGCCCTCAGTGATCCTTTGGGCACAGAACCATGAATAAGCACTGGTATTTCCAAGGTATGGCTCAAAAAAAGAACAACAACAACAACAAACAAAAAATGTAGGGTAGAAATTTCTGTCATACAGATATAGAATGACTGCATTCATTAATAGGATATAAATAGATAACAGTGTTTTACTAAGTGTGGGAAATGGTAATGGCAGATTAAAACTCACCATTGAATATACACAACAAGAATTAAGCGATAAACTAAATATCTGCAGGGCTAGCCACAATGTGTAAAAAGAAGAGGGAGAGAGATGCAGAGACAGAGAGAGAGAGCAGAGAGAGAAAGAGAGGAGAAACTGGGGTACCTGCTATTGGCAGCCTGCGGGTGGGTGGGAGGGGGTGGGGTACATTGGTGGTGGAAATGGGGCACTGGTGGAGGGATGGGTGCTGGAATATGTATTACCAAGAACTAATTATGAACACCTTTGTAATTGTATGTCTCACGGTGGTATAATAAAAAATTAAAAAAAAAGAAATTTCTGTCATATAAAAATGTATATGCATGTGTATTGTAAATGTAAGTGCATGTATTTGTTTGTAAAATATAACATTTTATAACCTAAAGAGACCCAGAATTATTAATTAATTAATTAATTAATTAGATCACAGTGTTAGAAGTCTGCTCATGATCGGATTTCAGTCATACATTGTTCCAATACCCATTTCTCTACCTGTGTATATTTCCCACTACCAGTGTACCCCTTTCCCCCCTCCTGTCACTCCCCATTCCCAGCCTGTCTCTATGGCAGGCAGTTTCCTCTCTCTCTCTCTCTCTCTCTCTCTGTCTCTCTCTCTGCCCGTCTTTCTCTCCCATTGGGCATTACGGGTTGCAATACAGATGCTGAGAGGTTATCATGTTTGTTCCTTTACCTACTTCCAGCACATGTATCTTATCCAGTGATCATTTACAACTATCTTTGTCATAGTGATCCCTGTCCCCACTGCCTTCCCCCAAGCACTCAAGCAGACTTCCAACCATGGATCAATCCTCATGACCCTTGTTTCTACTGTACTAGGTTACCAATTTCATTTTTATGTATTTTCCACATCCTAAAAATGAGTGCAATCATTTGATGTCGCTCTCTTTCTTCTGACTCAATTCACTAAGTCTGATATGCTCCATGTCCATCCATTTATAAGCTAATTTCATGATTTAATTTTTCCTAACAACTGCATAGTATTCCATTATTTAGATGTACCATAGTTTCTTACTTGGGTTGTTTTCATATTTATATATACAGGATTTTTCATCTTTTTTGGGGGGGTTCTATCCATTGAACAATCACAGGGCAGGGACTTGTCCTAAAATATATCTGCTGGAGCCTCAGAGCCCAACCCGTGACACATATATTATATATTTCACATGTATTTGTCACATCAGTAAATGAGTACTAAGACATATTAGGTATCACCATCAATTGCATAGCTTCTGTCCATAGTCAGAGTTCAGAGATTTGTTGATTATGCTACCATAACAGTGTGGGGTGCTGGAGTAATAATATGGCAGTGAAGGCATATGTCTTCATGTGGTCAATACTGATTTA
The DNA here is from genome assembly GCA_021461705.1 of Cryptotis parvus. Classification (NCBI taxonomy): domain Eukaryota; kingdom Metazoa; phylum Chordata; class Mammalia; order Eulipotyphla; family Soricidae; genus Cryptotis; species Cryptotis parvus. The sequence continues at coordinate 21,186 of JAJIBD010009447.1, read as the reverse complement.
ATCATATTCAAAAATGGTTCCCTGAGCTTTATCAAGTACAACTCTGAGGCTCCTGAGCACCAGCAGGTAGTCAGGGTAATGGTTAGTACTGTAGAGCTTGAGCAGCACTGCAGCCCTAGTATTGACTTTGTGACCTGAGTGGTAGGAAACCTGGAGGTGTTCTTAGGTCATCTGAGTAAGGCTATCAATCATCATACCTTTTAAATTACAATCCCTCCCTAGCATCTCTCCTTCATTTCCTACTTTATTTCTTTATTTCCTCTAAATAACCTCAAACATGTACTTGTTCAGCTTGTTTTTCATCTCTTCCTTCTTCCCTTGAATGTCAGCACTAGTCTTTTATTGTTTTTCACTGTGTCTCTTGAGCTATTTGGCCTGCTGACAATGCCAGAAATATTTAGTGTATAAATACAGTGAAGGCATTTATTAGCAGTTGTAGATGTAGACACATATTTCAAACAGCCTTCCTGAAGATTTTAAGATGTTGTCTAGAATTTCATTAGATCAATCTAGGCCATGATTATTTAACTTGTAGTAAGAGTGACAAGGCATTCAACCAGGAATAAGAAAAGTCCTCAAATGTTCATGCATTACCATAGTTTTTATTCATGAGCTTCCCCCTTTTTGGTCACTCCTAGTAGTGCTTGTGGAACATGTGGTGCTAGGGATCAAATCTAGGGTTTCCACATGCAAAGCATGTGCTCTAGCAATTAGAGCTTTCTCTCCCATTTCTCAGCTGGAATCTGAGTAAAGTCCTATGGCCATTTTGTGAGAGTCAGTTTATTTAAAACTAGATCATCCTCAGAGTAATCCTTATTTCCTCCTGATTTTGGTGACTTTCATTTGAAGATGTCCCATTGGCTAATCATCCAGGCCTTCAACTTTACTGTTCAACCCTTATTAGGAAATGTATTTTCTGCTATGGCTCATTTTTTAAATGTCCAAACATAGCTTCCCACACACACTCTATGTGCATGTGTGCCCCCCCACAACATTTTGGCAATGTATAAAACACCAAGCCGTTTAGCTATAACAACATTTTTAGAATTGTTCTGTTAACTCTCTCTACTTACCTAGAAACAGAGCCCAAACAAATATACTGAAGCTACAATTATTGACATAGTTTTGGAAATAGAATTATTTAAAGTGAAAAAATTTTTGCTTTTTAGGTCACACCCGGCAATGCTCAGGGTTCTCCTGGCTCTGCCTCAGGAATCACTCCTGGCGGTGCTCGGGGACCATTGGGATGCCGGGAGTTTGACCCGGCTGGTATGGGGCCTGACCACGTGCAAGGCCGCCTTACCTGGGCTATTGCTCTGGCCCCTAAAGTGAAAATATTTTTAATAGTTACAATTCTTGTATTTGTGGTCTGTGAGGAATAATATGGGGAGAGGGTCTTGCTTAGCATATTTCTTTTGGGGTCTTTCCAAAATATGAATGAAGGATAAAATGATTTTGTCTTACTAAAATTTGAATGGAGATAAGTATCTTAATTCGCTTCAGTTGCCTGAGCACAGATCTTATAAAGAAGGAGTTGGAAAAGTACATCTGATCTTTTTACATTTTTATATAAATTTAAGTCACTTTTGTTGCTTTTGAAAAATAGATCCGATATCACAGACTGCAGGTAAATAGTAAACAGTTGCCTTTTTATGACTAATTTTTGCTGATGTGGACCATATTCAACAGAAAGCAGACTGCTACTAGGATAAATGACAGAGAGAAAGAGAGAGGGAGGGAGGGGGGGGGAGAGAGAGAGAGACAGCAAAACACCCCATGAGTGTGGTCCTGGGACTGGATGGGGACACTAGGCTTGTCCGCTGCCCAGAGTGTCTACTTGCAATGTATGATCTGCAAATGATGTTAGACATGTCCAAATGACTCCCAACTGAAAAAATGTCCCTCACACTAAAAAAGGAAGAGAAATTATGTATATCATAAAGAATAGAATGAAGTAGACTCTAGAACGGACTCATTGGATATTGCAGAAGAAATTGGAACAGTCATAGTTTTTCTCCTCTGTGCAGAACCCAGAGTTTACAGTTTCCACATTCATCGAAATGATGTTCATGCGCTCCTTGTAGACTGGATGCCAAGACATGAACAGTCTTTTTGTTGGTCCCTCCTTAATCCTGCTCCACGTAAGCGGAACGCTTTAATGACTTGTTAAAGTCCCTGTCGCCTTGAGATTCAATTACTCAAATTCAGGGACCATAATCTAATTGAATCATTTCAATAAGAAATCATGATTTTCATCCAAATTTTAATTTAATCTACTTCAGTGAATTATGCTGAGGTTATTACAGCATTCTTTCAATTTCAGGAATAAAGGCATCCCTATTCACAAAGCAGGGAATAATCCTTACATGTTTCTAGGTTCTTACAAAGTAGTACTCTCTTAGTTTTGTCTCTCTTACTATGTTTCTATACCGTATTTGTTCAGTGTGTGTGTTAATGGTATACATCAATGAACTAGGTGGGACCATACATTGAGTATTTTATGAAGTGAATATGAAGTGATGTCTCATATATAGAGATTTGGACAGCAGATAGCTGAAACATTTATTTTTGCCGTCCTGGCAATCAATACTGTCCAATTTGTTATTCTGGAGACTACGATTATTCACAAGAGCATCCAAAGTGAAGAGCCCACTGCTCCAGGACTCTATTTACAAAATTCAGATGGCCACAAACTTGGTAAGTAATAAACATAAACTGTGTTCTGTAAAACTTGGACACAGTATTATAAATCATAACTTCAAAGGGCAAGGAAAACAGTAACAAGCAAATAAAATCTAATGTTCCTAGTTTCCAAATTAGGGCATGCCTAAAATTATACTCATGTCATTTTATGATTTCTAACATCTTATGATAAAGTTATTTCTAGAAATGATCTAAGTTTCAAAATAAAAAGCCCATTAGTCATATGCTAATTAGTACATATTATTGAATGCTATAGAATGAAACAGGAAACCCACATTCTTACAAAATACTCATTCCAGTTTTTCTATATTGTCAGATATTTGGCCATTTCTCTCCTCTCTCCCCCACCTCTCTCTGATTCAGTTCTTTGCTGTACAGACTGAAAAAATATAATAACTTCTAAGCAGTGTGTAAAACAAAGTGCTCAATTCACTTTATTAAAATATCCAATAATAATTGATTTAAAAGGCAATAAAATGTGTTCATTAGAGGGTTTATATTCAAGAAATATTGAAAGTATACCTAAAACTGTCACTTTTATTGTGAATGAACAGGATAATATAATTTGAAAAGAGTGTGATCATACTAAAGATTTGTCCCGCAGCATTATCTGATAGCTCGTAAAGTGCTGAAATTTAATATGATGCTTTCAGTCAGTTTAATTGAAATTTAATTGCCACTTTGGGCAGAAGGTTTAGATCTGATCAATAAAATATTAAAGATTTTGTGCTTTCACTTGGAACAGCTCCTTTAGTGATGCATCAAGAAGACCCTATATTTTCGGAAATATTTGTTTGTTATAGTTCACCCAGTGCTCAATATCACTTTCTAATCTGAGAGTTTTAATGTGCTGTGCAGACAAATAGTGGAAATAATAAAAGCAATAGTTGATCCATTTAATTACAACATGATGAAAGAAATAACGGTCACCTTCAGATTCATGAGAAAGGCATTAATGTAAAAGAGCAATAAATATTTTGAAATGTCAAACCTCAGAAAGACAGAGTCCAACTTGAGCTGGGTTGTAAATCAGACTGAGAGAAGGACCTTGAAAAAAAGATGGTTCTTTGGTATTTTAGAAATAATTACTAATACAAAAAGGGTAATGATGAAACTATAAATTACATTAAAAGGGCCATTAGAGGAGGATTAGTTTATAAAGCTGAGAAATGGTTCTTAAAATTGTCCTGCTGGTTATATCTACTTTTCATTTTATTTAGAAACCCCTGCTCAATTATGATTATTAATAAACTAATTGATCACTACTTTGCAGTTCAGATATTAAAGTTAAGATGACTTGACACCATTCCAGGGAACTTCTACATTCCTTATATTACAGGAAGAGAAGGAATTAGGGATTTCTTTAAGATATATGAACAGCAAACAGGAGAATGACTTAAGCTCTTATGTTCTTATTAATTTATCTAAAGTTATAATTTGTATATTATTCTCTATCACTAATTATATTATGCCTGTAGATATATCCAGTATATATCCAGATGGCTGTAATATTTGTGTAGTTATGATATTTTCCTAATGATATCTTCCATAATATCTTGTTAATGATCCTGTTTTAAACCTGTAGAACTTTTTCAAAAGCTCTATGTACAAGATCATAACATTTTTTTTTTACTTTCCAGTCTTCTAAGTGAGTTTAGGTTCAATAACATAATGTTTTATTTGGCACAGTTATACCTCCAAAGTATACTTTATTAAGAGAGAGAAAAGAGAAAGTGCCTGCCATAGAGGCAGGTAGGGGGAGGTGGGGATGGTGGGGGGTAAGCTGAGGTCATTGGTATTTGGAAATGTACAATAGTGGAGGAATGGGTTGTGGAACAGTGTATGACTGAAACCCAATTATGAACAACTTTGTAATGGTGTAATGGTCTATTTCACTATCTCAATGGTGTTTCAATAATTTTTTAAATATAAAGTACACTTTATAGTTTGTAACCACATCAAATCAAAATTAATATTTGCAATGGCCACCATCACTCCTTTTTTCTTTTCTAATCAGGCCTCTCCCAGATTCTTTAGTTAAATTATCTGTTATATATAGGTTTTAATCTTTTGACTTTATCAAAATAGAGCATATATTTTTTTTAGAAGTAGGCATGAAGCTGATCTTGTGACCAGTCAAAAATTGTGATACCTAGAGGGTGGACATTATTTTAGAGTCTGAAAACATCACAATGCCTAAGAAAAATACTCCTTGTTCTAGGAATTTGCTAGTGCAATAGAAGTATCATAAATCTAGACAAATAATTTAAAATCTTAAAGAGTATTATGATAATTATAAGTTTATAAGAGACTATGAAAGGTAAGTCATGAAGTAAAGAGGATTATTGGTGTGTGTGTGTGTGAGTGTGTGTTGTGTGTGCATCTTGCAAGTGCATAAACAGATTTAGCTCTATCTTTGTGAAGGCAATATCTAAATCAATACATTTTAATGATAAGGAGTAATCCTGTACTTACAGTAGAAAGAATTCCAGGCAAAGGAAAGAACAATGTAAGGATAGGGAGACAGGCATAAGGCTGATTTGGTATAAAAAGAATACCAATGTGGTACTCATGCAAAGGGAAGTTTAGGAGGAAATGACATCAGAGAGACTAAGTACCAGATCATGTAAAGTTAAGGTTTGTAGTTCACAATAAGAAAATTTTATTTGATTTAAGAATAATAGGATTACATGAAAAAAATTTAAGCAAAGATAAACAAGTAGCAAGTACTCAGAGCATGTATATGTATTTCTTTCTGCATAAGGTAATGTTGAATGCTGTGTTATGAATTGTGCTTTGAGTGACTAATTCATTACTTTGCAAACTCTGGGTTACATAGATTTGTTTTGGTTGTTGGGTCACACTCTGTAATGCTCAGGAATTACCACGAGCTTTGCACTCTGGAATTACTACTGGTGGTGTTTGGGAGACCATGTAGGATGCCAGGGATCAAACCCAGGTTGTCTTCATGCAAAGTAAACATTCTACCTGCTACATATATTATATTATATATTATATATAACATTTCCATATATGTTATATATAATATAATATGATATATTATATATATATTATCTCTGGCCCAGGTATGCTGAATGAGGTCAATTATTGACCTCATTCCCATGACCTGATGGAATGGTTCGAGGCTCTCTATGTTCCTGGAGGAAGCAGGTGCCCTTGGGCTATACTTGCATGAGACAGGTCATATGGAGATGTTACTGGTGCCCTCTCGAGCAAATCGGCGATGAAAGGGAAGACAGTGATACAGTGATATACCTAGGTATATATACATATATATACCTAGGTATATATATACACACACATATATATATATACCTAGTATACATATATAGTATATATATATATATATATATGTGTGTGTTTATATATATATATACATATATATGTATACCTAGGTGTATATATATATATATATATATAAACACACATATATCACTGTATCACTGTATCACTGTTTTCCCGTTCATCATCGATTTGCTCTAGTGGGCCACAGTAACATCTCCATATGTCCTGCCTCATGCTAGTAGAGCCCAAGGCATCTGCTTGCTCCAGGAACATAAAAGAGCCTCAATCCATTCTGGAATGAGGTCTATAATTGTTACTAGTATTTGGCATATATATCAAATACAACACACACATATATACCTAGGTATATATATATATCTATATATATCTGTGTGTGATCTTTTTAAATGAACAAGATCACTTGAAAGATTATAGTTAGGATGATAGAACCACAGAGACCTTTGACATTTTGTTATGAGATATTTTCCAGAACAAAGGAAGCTAGTGAAACAGTCTGAGGAGTCATTGGTAAATGTGGCCAAGAATTAGGAAAGTAAATTCCATCATCAGTCATTTGATCGCTTGATCATTTGACATCCCGTTATTCATTGATTTGCTCGAGAGGGGGCCAGCAACATTTCCATTTGACCCTATCATGTGCCAGTGTAGTCCAATGGCATCTGCCTGCTTCAGGAATACGAAGAGCCTCAAACCGTTGGTTCAGGGTCTTGACAAAGAAGTCTGGCCATCTTGTAGATGGGCGGCCACGTGATCTTTTGACCTCCCGTGGGATCCAGTCGATAACGACTCTAGTCCAGTGGTTATCTCCAAATCACATTTGATTTTGACACCTTGGCAACAGAGACAGAATCCCTGACTCTGGATATCGATGGAGGTCGGAACTCTGAATTCCTTCTCTCACTTTAGTGAGGCGTGATATCTGAAGCATGGCTCTTTCAATTCCTCTTTGGGAGACCTGAATAAGCGCTCTCATTCTGCTTTCATAGGGCCCAGGTCTCTGAGGCATGTATTAATACAGGGAGAATGGTGGAGTCAAAGAGATGTGCTCGGAACCAGAGGTTCTTTGTCCTTTTAGCTATTTCTATGCTCTTGAAGGCATTCCATGCAGCTCTCTTTCTCCTGCGCAGCTCAGGTTTTAGGTCATTCATCATGTTGAGTTCTCGACCTAGGTACACATAACTGTTGCATTCAGATATGTTTGTTCCATTGATAGTGAATGGGGCCTCTGGAACTAGCTCATTTTTCATGAACATAGTTTTGTTCAGATTCAACTGTAGACCTATCTTTCCACATTCTTGGTTGAAGTCAGCCAGCATTTGTGCCGCTTGGCTAATGTTTGGTGTTGTTAGAACGATGTCATCAGTGAAGCAGAGGTGGTGTAGTTGCCGACCGTCTATCTTCACTCCTATTCCTTCCCATGCTAACTGTTGCATGATGTTCTCCAGGGTGGCGCTGAAGAGTTTTGGTGAAATGGTATCATCCTGACTAACCCTTTTTTTGATATCAATGATCACTTCCTTGTAAAATGGTGAGATCCTGGTGATGAATCCATAATACAGCTCACGAAGGATGTTGATGCATTGGGTTTGAACTCCCTGTTTGGCTAGGGCTTCAATGACCTCTTCGGTCTCCACAGAATCAATATATAGGTTTACTATCAAGATATAGGTTTACTATCATCAGTAAACCTATATAAAGCATTAGGAAGGTCACTGTCAATCACTGAAGATATGATTTCTTCCGTGGAGTTCTAGGATAGATTCAGTGTCTTGAGAGCAGATCATCAAGTTAAGAATTGGAGACAGTGGTTGTAGATTTTTTTTTTACTGGATTAGAGTTTCTGGAATGGAGGTCGAGAAACAGAAGGGCTAGAGAAACGAAGAGTTCAATAAAGAGATTGTTCCTGCCCTTTAAAATAGGTTAATGTAAAGTTATATTTTTATACTTGTGGGAATGATAAGCTTGTATAGGAAGTTGATCCTGCAGTAGAGAAACGTAACAAACAGAGTGCAACTATGAAAATGAGAGACTCTTCAATTAAGAACACATGTTGACTGGAGACACTGGTGTTGGGAAATGTACACAGGTGGAGGAATGTTGGAACACTTTCTGACTGAAACCTAATTATGAAAGCTTTGTAATGGTCTATCTCACTGTGATTAAATAAAAAAATAAATAAAACACATGTAGAGCAGTTGACCTTAGCCAAGAGTGTAGTCTTTAATTATATTTGCATAGAAGGAAAGATACTATATGTGATTACAGATGCAGGTATATTATTGGAATTGATAATAAAAGTGTCAATACTTCTAACTCCAATTTATATTTTCTATGAAATGTGGTGAAAACTTCACTTAGTGAGGGAAAGGAGTAGTATTAGTTCAGGATTTGAATAAAGGCATGCATCAGACATCCTGAAGATGGGAAAGTTAAATTTAATATGCACCCCCAGTATCTTCATGTAGAGCGTTGAGTACCAAATTGAATTTGTTGTCAGTATTTGGAGTAATGCAAGTATGGATACATGCTTTCCTAGTAATGTCCAAATGTTGTTTGCAGACATGAATAAATGAGCTTAAGCAAAGTTTGTGTGCTCCCAGTTTAGTGCAATAGAAGGAAAGTGGGGCAAGACAGTAAGGTACACTTGTAAAGGGGTGATTTTAGTTACTAGGTAGTCTAAACTGGATTAAGGAGGCACTTAAAAGAACAGTGGCAAGACGGAGAAAAAATAAATGGTAGAGACAATTGACAATTAGGTCATTAAGTTATGGAAATATTGTCGTACATGTTTTAAAAGATATACAATAAGAGATTATTGGAAGATATCTTGTTTAAATTATGATTTGAAGGTGATATCATGGGAGATGATGAGAAACTGTTTGGTATGACCATACAGCAGATGGTGGATGTTGGAAGATACTGCTTAGGGAGTTTAATAGGTCAGGGAACTGAGAGAAAACACTTGAAGTCTCACTTCTGTCAAGGGGAAGTGGTAAATGAAATAGGTGATGGAGAAAGAGATTCAGAGGGAGATAGGTATTTAGGTGTGAGAATTATCAGTGAGTAAGAAGGAAGAATCAGAAGCACAGCTGCTTAGAAGAGCAAGAATTGGGAAAATACAAGGACATAAACTTTAAGGGAAGCAGAGCTTTTGGAGGAGACAGCACGAAATAGGAAAAAGAAAGGCAGATGCTCCAATCAACACAAAGTGTAGGAGAAAATTTCATTTTCTGCTGAGAGATGCAAGCAAATGGCATATCTAGAAAACTTTCAGGGTTTGATCATATCAAGAATCTGAAGTGAACTTCAGAGAAATGGCTGAGATGTAGAGGAGTTTAATTATAATTTACTATGCTCTCCAAAAGTCTACATGATTTTATCTATAAAGTAATGAGACAAGGCTACTTGATAGACTATAAGTAGTCTATCAAATATAGATATTGTATGATGAAATATTGAGGTATGGGATGCTTAGACTATGATTATGACCAAGATAAAGATATATGGAATAAGAAGTTTTGTCCAGGAAGTCAGAATTGCAGTAATTTTGAGTGGGAGTACATGAACTGGTCTACTTATAGTCCTAGCTCAAAATCACTGTAGTCCTCAATTGATTTAGCCACATGCAACAATCCTGAGGAAAGAGAATGCACTGGAACCATTAGAAGTTAATGTTTCCAGACACTGTTTGTTTGGAGCTACACTTAGCAGGATTACCTCAGTTCAGTAGTCAAGGGTCACTCTTGGGAGTACAGTAAGAATACTGCAGTGCTGGGGATTGGACCCACATGGAGTGCATGTACTCCAGCACTCTGAGCTGTATCTTTGACCTAAGTTAATATTAATTGTAAATATATCCAATGATAAAGGAAACAATCAATCCCTGGACATAGGGATATGATTTAACACCCCACGCACACTAAAATATTTCATTATTATTTATCTATTTTGAACATTGGTGTTGTCATCTGTAATATGGAGCTAACTTTTTGTTATTTATGAATATTAAAATAGTTATCTTTGCAACAGAAACAGCTAAGTATTAGAATCCCCCTTGCTACCTTCATGCAATATGCCTATTTATTTATATATTTTGATTGTTTTGTGGTACCAGGGGTAAAGATCAGATCTTCATACATGAAGTTACAAGTAATAGATTCTGACTCTAACTATATATCAAATACGTGTTGTATTTGATATATATGCCAAATACCAGTAACAATTATAGACCTCATTCCGGAATGGATTGAGGCTCTTTATGTTCTTAGAGCAAGCAGATGCCTGGGGCTCTACTAGCATGAGACAGGACATATGGAGATGTTACTGGGGCCTGCTCGAAAGCAAATCGATGATGAACAGGAAGACAGTGAGTTAGATTCCTGTATCACAATAACATTATTTAAATATAACAATCTCATTAATACAAATAATGAAATACAACAGCTAGAAGAGTTTTAAATTTGAAACAGTTTGCTTGATGCATGAACTTCAGCACATGCATTTCTGAACCTTGTTTTTTAATTCCAGAGGATCCTGCTCTGGTAAACTTGTCTATTATGAAGATGCAGTTAACTCACTCTTTCCATCCCAATGTTGATTACAAATTCCTAGAGGATCCTCAGCATGGTACTAGCAGTGATTCCATTAAAAAGCTCTCAAACTCTCATTTCATCTGTTACCCCCCATTCCCAGGTATCTCAAACCATGCTCAGGAGCCTATTCGAGTTTGCTAAATTTTCCTTTTTTCTCAACTTTTACTCAAATCTAGTTAACCACAAAAACACATCTTAGACCAAAATTCTATTAATTGATTGTGAATTTTGTTGTGGCTACAGACACTTTTTTTTCTATTTCCTAGATGGCCTACTAGACTTCCAGAATTCAAATCTGAAGCTCCTCATAATGTATTTATTTCATAGGTGAATTTTTTTAAAAAAAACTGTGCAATCTGGGGTTTTCTTATGTTACAGCTCCCGATTATTGACTCCAGTATAATCTTAAGAATTAACTCATCAAAAAGATCATACACCATGACCAATTAGGATTCATCCCGGGAATGCAAGGATAATTTAACATAAACAGATCAATCAACATAATATACCATTTATTTTCCTGACCCGAAAGAGCTCTTAATATACCATATCAATATAAGAAAAATTAAAACCATATAATAATATCAATAGATGTGGAGAAATCATTTGACAAGATCCACCAGTTTATGATAAAATCAACAAAATGGGAATTAAAAGAACGATCCTCAGTATAGTCAAAGCCATTTACCACAAGCCCACAGAAAACATTCTTAATGGGGAAAAACTGAAAGTCTTCCTTCGAAGATAGGGCACAAGACAAGGTTGCACACTCTCACCACTTCTATTTAATATAGTACTGGAAGTACTTGTCATAGCAACTAGGCAAGAAAAAGATATCACAGGTATCAAGATAAGAGAGGAAGAATCAAACTCCCATATTTGCTATGACATGATACTATACATAGAAAATCCTAAAGAGTATACCAAAAAGCTCCTAGAAACAATATTTTGTATAAAGTGATAGGCTACAGAATTAATATGAAAAAGTCCATGGCTTTCCTCTATAAAAATAATGAAATAGAAGAAAGTGATACTTAAAAAAAACCTAATTCTATATCTGTCTTTTTCCTTCTGGCTAATTTCACTCAACATGATCCTCTCTAAGTCCATGCATTTATAGGCAAATTTCATAACTTCACTTTCCTAACAGCTGCAGAGTATTCCATTGTGTAGATGCACCAAAGTTTCTTTTCCTGGTCATCAGTTCTTGGGCACTTTGGTTGTTTCTAGATTCTGGCTATTGTGAATAGTGCTGCTTTGAAAATAAAAGTGCAGTTGGTGTTTCCACTGTGTGTTTTTGGCTTCCCAGGTTATATTACCAGGAGTGGTATGGCTGGGTTGAATGGGAGCTCAATTTCTAGCATTTGGAGGAATGTCCATATTGTTTTCCCAAAAAGCTGTACCAGTCAACACTCCCACCAACAATGGATGAGAGTCCCCCTCCCCCTCCCCCTCCCCCCCCGCATCCACGCCAACACTTGTTGTTCTTGCTCTTCTGGACATGTACCAGTCACTGTGTTGTGAGATAATACCTCATTGTTGTTTCAATTTGCATCTCTCTGATGATTAATGATGTTGAGCATTTAGTCATATGTCTTTTGGCCATTTGCATTTCTTCCTATTCGAAGTTTCTGTTCATTTCTTTGCCCCATTTTTGATGGGGTTGGCTGTTTTCTTCTTGTAAAGTTCTAAATGTGCCTAATATATCCTGGATATTAACCCCTTATCAGATGGGTATTGGGTGAATATTCTTTCCCATTCTGTGGAATGTCTTTGTATCTTGGTTACTGTTTCTTTTGAGATGAAGCTTTTTAGTTTCATGTATTCCCATATGTTTATCTTTGCTTCTAGTTGCTTTGTTAGCGGTGTTTCAACTTTAAGGGATGCCTTTAGCTTCAATGCCACGGAGGGTTTTTCCTATATTTTCTTCAATGTAATTTATGATTTTAGGTCTGATCTTGAGATCTTTAATCCATTTTGATCTGATTTTTGTACATGGTGTTAGACAGAGGTCCAAATTCATTTTCTTACATGTAACTGCCCAGTTTTTCCAGCACCACTTGTTAAAGAGCCTTTCCTTACTCCATTTTGTACTTTTTTGCTCCTTTATCGAGGATTAAATGATCATGAATTTGAGACTGAGTATCAGGATACTCAACTCTATTCCATAGGTCTACAGGTCTGTTTTTATTCCAATACCATGCTGTTTTAATTACTACTGCTTTGTAGTAGAGTTTGAAGTTGGGAAAGGTGATGACTCCCATCTTTTTCCAAGGATTGCTTGAGCTATCCATGGGCGTTTATTATTCCATACAAATTTCAGGAGTGTTTGGTCAGTGTCTTTGAAGACTGCATTTATTTCCATGATATATATATATATACATATATATGTATATATATATATATATATACATATATATGCATATATATGTGTGCTATATATATATATATAATGATAGCTATATCCAAGGTCAGGCAAAACATGGATCAGGAGATATTGTCGAAGCTAGAATCTACCAGGGGGGGAGTCAGAGGTTAGGTAATACAGAGAAGTGAACAGTGTGCTAATAATTATTGAAGGTGATAATACTAGCCTAGAACTGAGTAATGAACACAAGCAAAAAGATAATAACCTCTAATTTATGTATTGCAATCCACAATGTGTAAGAGAAGGAAGAGAGAAAGAGAGAAAGAGAAAGAGGAGAGAAAATAGATAGAAACCTACCATAGAGGCAGGCTAGGGGAAGGGAGAGGGAATTGGGGACATTGGTGGTGAGAAATGGGCACTGGTGGAGGGATGGGTCTGGAACATTGTATGACCATAGCCCAAACATGAATATCTTTGTAATTGTATATCTCACACTGGTATAATAAAATATTAAAATAAAAACTGATTCACAATAGTGCCTCAGAAAATCAGGTACCTCAGAATCAGCTTAACTAAAGAGGTGAAAGACCTATACAAAAAAGTTGCATACTACTTATGATCTTCCTGTTCATCATCTACTTGCTAGAGCGGGCACCAGTAATATCTCCATATGTCCTGTCTCATGCCAGTAGAGCCAAGGGCATCGGCTTGCTACAGGAACATAAAGAGCCTCAAACCATTATATTAGGTCATGGGAGTGACCTAATATAATTGTTACTGGTATTTGGCATATCAAATACAACACGAGCAGCTTGCCAGGTTTGCTGAGCGGGAATTAAAAGAGTACATGAGTAAATGGAAACTTTCCCTGTTCATAGATTGGGATGATCAATATCATCAAAATGGCAACACTCCCCAAGTCATTACAGTTCCGATAAGGAAACCCATGCCTCCTGAAATTCATATGGAACAATAACTACCTCCTGCCTCCGGCCCCCAGTAACTAAAGCAGTCCTTGGGGAAAAGGAGATGGAAGCCATCATTTTCCTTAAGTTCAAACTGCACTACAACGTGGTAATAATGAAAACAGCATGATTTGGAATAGACTCTTAGATCAATGGAATAGACTTAAATATCCTGAGAATGATCCTCAGGGATATGGTCAGTTAATCTTTTATAAAGGAGAAAACATGAAGTGGAGCAAGGAAAGCCTCTTAAACAAGTATTGCTGGGAAAACTAGTCAGCTAGTGCAAAAAATAAACCCAGACCTCTTTCTAATGCCATGAACAAAAGTAAAAAAAAATGGATTAAATTCTTTGATATCAGACCTAAATCCATAAGGTACATAGAGTAAAATGTAGGTAGAACTCTCCAACAATGAACCTAATGTCATCTTTAAGGATGAAACACCACTGACCAAACAAATAGAAGCAAAGATTTAAGCTTTTGCACTTCAAAGGAAATGATTACCAGAACACAAAAACATCCCACAGAATGGGAAAACATATGTTAATTATTTACTTCTGATAGCCTCTGGCAATGAGTAAATACCTTTTAGTTTTTTTTTAATTTTTTATTTTTTAGTATTGCAAAAATTACAATTAAAAAGTTCACATTTGGGTTTTGGTCATACAGTGTTCCAGCACCCATCCCTCCACCAGTGCCTATCTCCCACCACCAACGTCCCCGGTTCCCTCCCACCTCCCCCAGCCCTCCTCCATGGCAGGTTCTTTATTTCCTTCCCTTTCTCTCTCTTTCTCTTTTCCTTCCCCTCCAGACAAAGTGCCAGTTTGCATTCTAAAACCCATTGATGGTAGCACAGATGGTGGCAGATATTGACCACAGGTGAGAGGTAAAATCTAGAGCAAACACATCTTAAAGTGTAGCCTTTCTATTCTGGAGCAGATATTTGTCGTGAACAGTAAAAAGGATTTTGGGGGCAGAAGAGAGAGACTACATGGCCGTCCAATACCTGGCATTTCATAAAGTCCTCTGAGCATCACCAGGAGTGTTCCTTAAGCACAGAGTCAGGAGTGAGTCCTGAGCACCATTGGTTATGGTGCCACTAAGCCAAAAAAAAAAAAAAAAAAAAAGATTCTGTTTTTATGTAAGAAATTTCTAACAGTATTCTCCTGTGATCTGGGCTTGTTTCTGGAAGTAGGTACACGGCTCTGTTCATTGCTACTAAGTGAGTTTTCTATAAGCTCCAGTAGTATGTCCATGGGTGATAAATTGGATACTTTTGCCAGGACTAAGCATCAAATTCAATCTGGGAGGAAAAGATGCATTTCCCAGGCAAGGCCCAGATCTTCACTAGTGTTCTTAAAACCATGATTTCTAGGGACTATGAAAGAGATTTTCAACTCATCACAGTAAAACAGAACCAAATTTCAGAAACAGACAGGGAGAGGAAACACTCCCATTTCAATTTACTTCTGGTACATATTCTATAGGACTTTCAGTTATTTCCACATGCTATTGGTACTCTGAGGAGCACACGTTGTCTTAATACTTTGAAAAGTTAAATATGCACAGGGTAAACAAATAGAATCCAAACACAGGGATAAAATAACACATAAAAAATTCATACTTAACCCCATCCCCACCCCCAAGTATAATTCTACTACTGGTGATAACTGCTCATAACATTTGGGATATTTTTCCCTCCTTATTTTCTAAATTGGAATCATATTGTATATTCAGTTTTGCAGCCTGCTTTTATTCGTTTAGGAACATACTGAACACATTTTCCCATGTAATTAAATATTCTTTGAAAACATAATTTTAAATTACTGCTCAGTTCCCCTCCTATTGGGCATTAAAGTTGTTTCCTAGCTTTCCTTTACATAAATAAGCCTTCAATGAACATTCGTATTTGTACTAACTTTTGGCTATTATTTCTTTAGATTCATAAAATGACATTATTGTTTCAAAGGGTATAAACTTTCAAGGCTTTTGATATATTTTCCAAATTGTTTTCTGGAAAGATCATATGATTTTACACCCCCATTCAACCGCAGGGCTTTTTTGATGCTGTTTTATGACTGATGTTTATTCGAGCGACCTGAGTCCAAAAAACAAACAAAAACGCACAATTTACTATACCCTTGAGTTGTTTTGCTTTTTAGTAGGGAAAGAATTTTTCCTTTTTTAGAATGAATTGAATTTTATATTATTGTATAGGGGGAACTTATGTATCGACAAGTCTACATGTTGTATGTCTACCGTCAGTTGTTTAGAAATGATAAAAGTGTAAAAACTGTATGTATGCACAGACATACCTTTGGATTTACAGAAGCAGGAAATGTTTTTATCTCAAACTATATTTTTATAATTTGGGAATTGGTTACAGATACTTTCTATAGGAGTAGGAACATATCTCAAAGAGACATATCGCAAGTCTAATATATGGGGGTACTGACTTTTATCTCCAGCACTGTACAGTCCTAAAAAAAATGCTGGGTGTGAATCGGGTGGTGTTCAACACTTCTGTAGAACATACAGAATATATAGGCAGAATGTATAGATATAACCTATACATTCTATATACATTACACACATATTATATATCAGCATACCCAATATTAAACATAATTATTATCATACCATAAATAACATTTAATACCTGGTTTCAAATCAACATTTAAAGTTGTTTTAATTTCTACAAGTTATTATATAATTTTAAATTTTTACATAGTAAATCATTTGCAGTTATGCTAAAATTTATTCAAGTAACCACTACTGCTGAATAGTCTAATTTTAGTTTTAGGCCACTCAGAAACTCTTCCAAATTGTCATTCTATTTATTAAAAATAAAAATGTATTACTTATATTTTGTGTTGCCAGGGGTTGAACTCAGGGTCCTACACATGCAAGGATACTTTTCTACACTGTTACCCTTCAGGCCAAAAACTTAAATTATAACTTCTCAAAAGGGCAATTTCTAATTCAAAGGGAATTAATAATTTTTATGTTTTGAGAACTACTGAAAGACATCTGGAAATAGAAAGGCTGTAAAAATACATTTCTGTGAGCAATGACACTATATGTAACATTTGTAATATACAATTTAAAGCTGTCACTGTTGTTTTATCTTATAATACCTTATCTCGGTTAGTTGCTGTTCTAAACACATGCTGAAAATGTAAGAACTTTAACCAATGCATTAATATTTAAAAAATTGAGAGATCACGACTTAGAGTAGTACTAATATTGTTTTATCTTTATAATGCCATTACCATACCATCATTAGAGTGTTGATCTTTCTCAACTATTGTTCCAATGTCTCTCCTTCCCTTATCCCCTCAGCAGTCTTAGCAACATAACCTTTTGGGGGATGGGGGGGGGTCACATCTCTGTGCTCAGGGATCCTCCTGGTAGAACTTCGAAGGGGCCACAAGTGGTGTTCGGGATCAAATCAGGGTAGTTGTGTGCAAATGCCTTACACACTCATTGTACTAACTCTGGCACCAGCAAAACACACACACATTTGATGTTATTTAGTATGACAGAAGTCTGTGTCATGTCATTCTTACTGGGTTAAAACCAAGACATCAGCAGTACTATGTTATTTTCTGTAGTCCATAGGAGACATTCCCCTGCCGCTTGAATTTTACAGCTTGTGGCCCTTTTCGTCCATGCTCTAGGTTTGCAAAGATGAATCAAATTCTTTTTGTTTCACGTTAACCTCTTCTTTTCTATTTTCCACATTAGAACTCTGATAATTACAGGGGACCACTTGGATAGTCCAGGATAATATCGCTAGTGCAAGGTATGTAAGGTAATTTTTAAGGAGAAAAACCATATATAGTAACAATTTTGGGAGATTACCATGTTTGGAGAATTTGGATATTTGGAAAATTATTATTCTTTCAAGCACATGGTCATTCCTCTTAGATACCTGTGGTTTAAAAAACATAACTGAGGGGCCACCTGCCCCTTGAGGTGTTTTGGGTGTGGCTGAGGTGCCTGGCTGCATTTGCAGGTGGCAGACAGGAGATAGGCTTGTCTACACCCCTAGGGCTCTACCCTGCGGGCCCTGAATGGTGGATGGTCTGACATAGGAAAAAAAATGAGCCCCTGGGATGAACCCAGAGCCATAGCAGAGCCTGGCAAGCTACCCGTGGTGTATTTGATATGCCAAAATCAGTAACAATAGAGATGAACTGGACAAGGGATAGACCAGATGCATGACTGTGCTGCCCGGCCCACGTGGAGCAGCCCATGGAGTCTCTGAGGAATTGGCCAGTCCCTGGCCAACCAACGTAACTCCCAAGGTAAAGCAGTCATGGGGGAGGCCACATTGGCCAGAATTGGAGCAGGGATTCGGGCTCCTCCCTCTTCATGCCAGTGGGCATGGCTATGGGTCGCAGGCTCAGCAACCAGATGAACTGGAGAAGGGGCAGACCAGACACACAACTGTGACAGTGCACAGTCACACAAAAGGCTTAGATAACAAAGTAGGCTAGGACCAGGTCCTTCCCAGGATCTTTCACATCTGTACACCATAATGATCATTGTAGTTGTAACAAACTGGGGAGGTTGATGGGGAATGAGGAACTATAATGTCACACCAGAACTCACTGCTGAATATAAACATAGACAATTGCATCATAAACTGTAAGGCAAGTCACAAGGTGTAGGAGAAGAGAGAGAGAGAAATACAGAGAGAAAGATGAGAGACTCAGATGCATGGGAGAGAGCTACCAGCCGGCTCTCCCTTACCTCAGCTGACCATGAGGCTCCCAGGAGGCAAGATGGGTTTTGGGAATGGGCCCATCACTTCTGTAGGGTCTCAGAAGCAGTTGGATGAGATTAGTTTACCATAATAGCCATCATTTCATGGTCTGATCCCCACAGCTCATCAGAACCCACACAAGAGAGATCCTGATCTCAAGACCAGCTCAGAGGGGCCGAGTTTGAGTCCAGATAGGCGGCTCTCGGAAGGCGGAAGTCACACGATTTTCCTGGAGATGGAGCTGGGGTCCCCATTCCCCTCTCTGACCCATCCCAGAGGCCTGGTGGCCCCGCCTACAAACTGCCTCCAGGGCTCTCAGCCATGATGCAGAGACTCTGAAGCACGAGGTAGAGCTGCCATCTGGCTCTCCCCTAGCTCAGCTGACCATGAGGTCCCAGGAGGGGAGATGGGTTTTGGGAGTGGCCCATCACCTCGGTAGGGCCTTGGAAGCAGCCGGATGAGACTTGCTCAACATAATAGCTGCCATTTTCGTGGTCGGATGCAGTACATCAAACTAGTAGAACAAATCATGTCTAAAATATATTAGTCTACAATGTGTAAGAAAGGGAAGCAAGAAGAGGAGAGAGAGAGAGAGAAAGAGAGAAAGGAGATAAAGAACCTACCATGGAGGCAGACTGGGGAAGAGGGAGGGAGGAGGAGACATTGGTGATGGGAGATGGGCAGGGGGTAGAAGGATGGTTGTTGGAACACTGTAGAATCAATATTCAAACATGAACATCTTGTAATTGTATATCTAACACTGGTATAATAAAATATTAAAAAATAACTGAACAGCAATTACTTTTCTCTTTATGGTTTCTAATGTGGATTCAAAAATCCAAACTCTTTCCTCCCTATATTAGTAATTATTACCTTAGGTATCACCTTTTAATGTGGCTCTCTCTCGATCACTTGCTAAGTACAGCATGATATTTTAAGATGACAAAGGACCATTCTTTTATTTGTTTCTTAACTTCCAAGATTCTCAGGGTACATTTTTCACTTCAAAGCCACAGGAACTGGTGTCACTTTCTCTCTGTACCGATAACATAGGATTAAAATTGTTGCACCAATAGTCTTCTATTTTTTCCTCTTCACTTAATTTATCACAAGCAGATATTCTACCAGAAGTTGGGAAAAAAGATTTCTAGCTGATGGGCAGCACCTCTACCTTAGTGGAAGATTCATTGCCTTGCACATTTTGAATCTGCTGACAAGAAACTTGGAGCAGAAGTAATCAGAGCCCTCACAAGATTGATTTTTGTCCCCTGCTGGCATATGGCAGAGAGGGTGGAAAGGCTCTCATCTCTCAAACTAATCTTAACTATTTAGAAGCCATTATTGCAGGATTACAAATCATCAGAATACTCTTTTTTTTTATAACAACGTTATTTATTTGCAAGACCTTCAAATTAGTCTTGTGTCTTGGCTTTACTCCATTCTTAAATATCAACCTGATATAAGTTTCATCTGAAAAACATTGCAGGTAGCGCTATCACTTTAATTTCACAAAATGTTAAGCCAAATTTCATTCACAGTTCACATCATAAAAATAATTCAAACCAAAAATGCAAATTGATCCTTAACTTCAGTTTGTAGGAAATGCTTAAAGTCAACTTGTCATGAAGGGGGAAACTGAATCTATTGCCTGTACTCTTCTAGGTAGGAAGAGGCAACAGAAAGGAGAAGAGTGAGATTTATCTGATGTTTGGCAGATATATGGCTATATAAAATCTTAAGTAATACTGATAATGTCACACAATATTGCAAACATATATTTCCAGTTCAACATTATAAGACAATAAGACATAAATGGAAATTAAAGGGAAAAATCTGAATGGTTGTCAGGAAACACTTTTTCATTCAGAGAATCATAAACATATTAAATGGTGTGTCAGGCAAAGTTTCTAAGATGAGAATATTGAAGTAATTATAAAAGGGATTTATTTTCCTAGGATTGGAAGTGCACACAATGGGAAATAGCTCTGATTCAAATGATTTTAAACCACCCTCAAGTAAGAATCTCACAAAAATGCATTTTTACAAATATTATCTAAAATTGTGAGGCATCAGAAAGGTGAAAAGTGTTGAATGTTTTAATACAATTACTTTTTAAAAAGAAGATATGAGAAAAGAAATTTGGAGAGAGAGATTGAAAATGGGAGATTCAAGTAGGAAAGAGGAATGACTTAATGAAAAGCTAGTTAAATTAGATTACCAATTAAATGTTGCAAGTCCTAATTAAAATAAAAGGAACTTTGATAAAGTCAACTTTTGGATTTTTTTTGAGAATTGAGGACGCTATTTTTAGCAGTCAATGTGATTTGCTTCAAAGTCTTAAACCAAGAATTCAATAATTTTTTGCTTTTTTAATGGAGAATAGTTTTACTTTATTTTTTTCTTAAATCAAGGCAACATTTGTTTACAAGACTATATTCATTTTGGAGGTAATAATTTT